>PCDN01000016.1:92227-116359 GCA_002778105.1 Ceratocystiopsis brevicomis
CCAGGATCGCGTGCCCGTGCGCGACCCATGCGGCCGCCACCACGGGCTTCCGCGGTGCTGTCACGTTACTTGTGCTGCCGCCGCCGCCGCCGCCGTCGCCTCCTTCTGCTTGCCCAGCGCCAGCGCCAACCCGTCGGCGCCGCGAGCCGAGCCGCCCAGTGGCAGCAGCCGCTCGCCAAAGGCGCCGCGCCCCGCCTGCGCGGCCAGCAGGCCGGCGGCGCGCAGCTGGGGGCGGGCCTTGCTCTCGTGCGAGGGCGGCGTCAGCGGCAGCGCGACGACGTACAGGTCTGCGGTGGCACAGGCCACGACAAAGACCATGTGCTCCTGCAGCAGGCGCGGCTCGGCATCGGCGGCGGCGCACGGCGCGTGCGGCAGCACGGCGATGCTGGTGACGGCCGTGCCAAAGGCCAGGTCGAGCGTCTGGACCACGTCCAGAAAACCGCCCTCCATGGTCGCCTCGTTGTCGTTGTCGCCGTCGTCGTCTCCGTCGTCGGCAAAAAGGGGCTTGTCGACAAATGCAGCCGTAGCTGCTGGCGCGTTGTCGTCGGAATCCGAGTCGAGCACCATCACGGCGTCGGCGGCGGCGCTCTTGCTGCTCGCCGGCTTCGGCGCGTCCTTCTTGTATGCGCGGGCAGCCTCATCCTGGAGGCGCCGGCCACCCCGCCACAAGATGGTCACGCCATTCTCGTGGCCGTAGAGGACAATGCTTGCGCCCTGGGGCGAGAGCACGGGGTACGCCTGGACGGCGTGGACGCGGCGGTCGAGATTGTATCTGGGGACATTAGCAACCAAACACAAACAAGACAGCAGACAGCAGACAGCAGAAAACAGAAAACACCAAGACGGCACGCACAAACACTGAATGTTGTGCTGCGTTTGCCGAACGCGGTAGGAAGAGGCCGTCATGGCTGCTGGCGAGCAGCAGCAAGGGCGACCAAGAGATGTGGACGGCTGGCTCCTAAGGATGGCGCGCAAGTCGTGCAGTCTGCCACATGGCCGAGCTCACGGAGCCTGCGTTGCTGTTTCGTTGTTGCGGGTGCGCGGGAGAAGGGCGGTCAGGGTCAGAGCTGTTCTGTGAAGCTTTGGAGGCGCGTTTCGAAATTGTTGAACCCAGCTTAGGGATGGTGGGTCACATGTTGGCACGTGTTTGGAGGTGGTGGTGAATTGATTAGCGTCGTAAAATTTGGAGGGCTCTATATAGGACGTTGGCCCTCTACAAATATGGGAGAACGATGCCATCGCGAGGGCAACCCATGATTCTTGTGGACGGCGAGGCCATCAGACTGTTGGCTTTCGGCGGCCTGGTACCCAGACAGTCAGCCTGGCGAGAAAAAGTATGGTGTGCACTTCCTTTTGATCAGTTTTTTAGACTTTTTCATCTCTACGACCGCATTTGCAGACGCCTGAAGTATCTACGTACGAGTAATCAAGAGCAACGTAGAACCATGGTTATTCTTCACATCTCGCCCAGCTTCGCAACGTGCTTCTAAAGAACGTATGGAACCTTCCCTGTGATAACACCGATGTCTTCCAGTAGCCAGTCTATCGGGGTCACTAGTGTCACGTCCACGCGCTCGTTCGTTTGACGTGGGATACCCAAGACAGCCGTTGTGTCGAGGGGAGAAAACCCCTGCGGCAGATCTGTCGTCGCTGCAGCGGCGGTAGCAGCCGCGTCCTGGGAAGCAATGCTTTGAGGCAACTCGACGTCCCCCCCGGGCTTCTGGAAATGGCGGAGTAGCGGCGGCTCTGTCTTGCCTACTCCAGCGTCAATCATCCCGACAAGCTGGCCATCTGCGTCGAAAATAGCAGCGCCTGAGTCGCCCTTTGCGCTGAAAGGGGCAAACAGGTATCCTGTGTCCTTGTCTCCGGCAAATTCGAGCACGATAAGGGAATATGCCACACGATAGTGGCCGTCGTCCAGAGGAACGCGGAACACGGCTTCGATTTCGCTTGCGACGCCGACAGTGACGCCCGTTCGGGCGCCGCGCTTCATCATCCATCGGGGCCGCCGTGTCGCGGCAGTGGTGGCGTTGGACGAGGGCGTGTAGTGAAAGGACAGGACGCCGCTCAAATTCGGCTTGAACAAGGCACTATCGTTCATGAGCCCATTTCGTACTGCAGTGTCCTCAAATTGGTCGAGCACCGTTTTCGGGACGTACACGCTGTTCTGGTCGCGGCGGCGGCGTACCGTTTCGGCTGTTGCGTCGTTCAGTTCCACCAGCGCCCAGTCGCTCCAGGCCCCTCGCGCGGTGCGGCGGTGTGGTGCTGCGTATGCGACATGACCGATGGAGCGCAGCAAGTTGTCGGACGCACCCGCAATGTCCCGCATGGTGTTCGCGACACGAGGGACGTACTCCTCAGCAAATGCCAACTTGCAGACAGCCGCGTTCTGCTCGGCTTCGTCGTCTGCAAAACGTTTCATGGCGTAGTACGCCTGGTCGCGAGCGCTGTTGCCAGCATGGTTTATGGTGTTTGCCGCCAGCTCAAGATCTCTCTGTGTCCCCCAACGAACATGAATGGGCTGTGTCTTGCACGCTGCAGCGCCATCGTGGGTCCATGTTTTGTCGTGCGGTACCAGCCGACCAACAGCCACATGACGGGAGGTAATGGCAAAAATGGGCGCCTTGTGGCTCGGAGGGTTTTGGTGTTCGATGTTGTCGGTCAGGCCTAAGTAAAAACCGAGCGTTCCAGTTGCCACGCTGATCAAGTGCCCACCAGGACCGCCTTCCATTCGTTCGAGAAGTTGACCAGGCCGGGAGTGGAATGGTGCCAGTGTGTTCCTGGCAAGCGAGGGCATGTCCATCGTTCCGTAAGAGGCGTTCTCAAAGTTGTCTAGGTTCACGGCGGCCGTAGGAATTGGCGATGCTGGCGTTGACGCTGGTGTCCTTGGCGCCGCGGTGTTGGGTTCTTCATCTGCCAGTGGCAGAACTGCCGCTGTGCACACTTCGACCTCTGTCCCGGGAACACCATGCGCTTGCAGGACGAGGCGACACGACTGTGCCGCCGACAACCCCATCGTCCAAGTTGTGCTGCTGTCGGGTGCAACACAAAGGAGAAGCACGACAGCCGAAGTGGTGCTATCATGGCCTGGAGCGGCCCGGAGCCACTGAGCCGTAATGCGAATTGGGAAAAACGTCGTCCAGACATTCCGGAGCGGCGATTCGGCCAATGCTGACACCAGGGCATCGCGCAAAGTGGGCGACCAGGCACCGAGGATTGGATGTTGCCCTTCCGTCTTGGGGTCTTCTGTGCCCCAATGGCCGTCACTGTCGCTGCCGATGGGACGAAGGCGTTTGATCAACGCACCTTTGGTCCACGAGGTCGCTTGGTCATAGTGCGCGCCATGGGCCTCGGTCGGAGGACGGGGAGGAGGCCAGCTGGTTGTGCTCGTTCGGGCGATAAGACGAGGCTTAGACTTCAGTCCGTGGTAGTATTCTTCTTGTTCTAGGGCTTCTGGCCCCGACAGTGGCAGGTCGCTCATGGTGGCACTGGATGAGCAGTCGACGCAAGACTTGACCTAAAAGCTGGTGTCGTACTTCTCTCGGCTCTGCAGCTCTGTCGTCGCCATGTCGAAAACGCCCAGGCAGCAGAGAGGGCGCCGGGAATGATAAAAAGACAGAGCAAATAGTGCAGGGAGGGTTTGAGAAGGCCAGTAGACAAGAACACGGGGAAAAGCACACAGGCGTGATTCAGGATAGGGGAGGACACAAAAACGGATGGCCTTGCTTGAAAAAAACGGCAGGAGACGCCTATGTCGTGGTTGAGGAAGAGTTCTAATTTCTCACAAATGTGGGCGAGCATCTCTTTATATTCCTCTCGTACTCATTCGCTCCTTCCATGTATTTTTTACAATGTCCTTCGCTCCTTCCGTTTATTATCTTACCAACCCATTCGTCATATTGTGGCTCACTATGGGGGCAATCGCCACTGTACTGACGACACTTGCTCTTGTCGGCAAAGCACCCCCCCCTCCCCCTTCCTTCCTTCCTTTACCCCCCCCCCCCCCCCCCAAAAAAAAAAAACACAGAGAGAGATGATGTAAAGCAATTATGTGACATCGGAAACTGTCGTCATAGCCTGACAAGCGGGCACAAAATAAATGTTCAAGATCATGAAGACGGCGAATTAATCTGTTTGTTTCGACACAAACAAGAAAAAGACTGCACAAACGACAGCACAATGTCACCGTCGCCCCAGCTAATCGGTATGTACGACGGCCGACTTGCCACCGCTTTGATCGGCATGCTGCCTGGGCATTTTGTGCAGAGGGGAAATTGCCCTGGCACGAAATCGTCGTGCCGCATCCGGCCTGGCCACGGCGCCGTAGCCACCGCCTGCGCCTACACTGCGTACTTTAGAGGAATCATGAAAAAGGTTGTTGAGATTGTCGAGATTTGTGCAGCTTCTCGCTGTTTCGTACGTCTGAAAGTTGTGCCGGCCCTTCGTAGCTTTGCCCCTGGATAATAACAACATGTCCGCAGCGGAAAAACAACAGCTGACCGTTTTATCCGTGTACAGACGGCTTTATTCATAAATAACAGCCGCCCCTTTTCACGTTTGTAGAAAGCTAATGCTTTCAGCCTCTCTTCATCTCCTCCCACGACGCCACTAACAGCATCAGCCTTACAAGAAGCTTCCCACCTTTGCCCGCAACTGGGCCGGCTCGGTGCCCACTGCTGCCAGCGGTGCTCCCGTCCAAGATCTCAGCAGCACAACCTGACTGAATCGGCTTCATCTGCGCAGCACCAGCCCATCTCTTTCTCTCTCTTCCTAAAGCAGTTGCTCCTGTACAGTAGCAGACACCACAGAGGCCACACAAGAGACACCTAAAATAGAACACACAAAATAAAGCCGAGAAATCAAACAAAGGAAATCGGCGTCGGGTACAAAGGTACACCCTCCACTCTTGTTTTATCAAGTCAGCCAGGGGCCTTCATCAAAAAAACAACTGTCCCGACAACAAAGAAAAAAAAAAAAAAAGACAATCAACGAATGATAAATTATCACAGCCCAACGCACAGCCATGATCAAAGAAACACCTAGCCAAGCCACCGATTCCGGTCTGGTGTCCCTTTCCCGAATTGGTGATTTTGCGCAGCATCTGCAAGTCTGGCAAGTCCGGCGCCTCAAAAATCGATTCCTCTGCGTATGCAGCCCACGTGGTCCTCTTTACCGCGCTTGCGTTTTGGCTGATCGTTTATGCAAGGAAGAGAAAGGAAGTGAAACAATCAGAATACAACACATGCATGACTGTCGAATCAAGCACCAAAGGTCATCCGGTGATACCGGGGAAAAGAAAGGGACAGAACTTTTTTTCCGCAGGACTTGCTTGACTTCGCAGCCTGCGCAGCCTGCGCAGGTCTCATCAGGCAAATTGCAGACACGGTTAACACTGCTATCTCCTCTTACAACCCTTTGGGTCAGCCCCGAAGGTAACAGACCTCTAATCTTAGACATCCTCTTTACTGCCGCACCCCTAAGGTGCCCGGTCTCCAATGCGGCTGATCCTTTCGGCTGACCTCCTTCTGGGAGCCTGAATCATAAGAACCTCTCAGAACCTATTTCTTTGCCTCACTCAAGGCAGCGGCCAAGTCGTGGCCCGCCCTTAACAGGTGTTGCCCTGTCCATTCACCGTCAGCTCTCCCGTCCGACGGTGCCTGAGGTGATCCTTGTGACGGCTTATGGCCTCTTCCTTGAACTATCAGTGGCCCAGCAATGAGGCCGTACCTCTCTCTACCGGCGTCATGCCCATTTACCTTCTTCCATAAGAGGCGGCCGAATTAGCCAGCGAGCTGCATCCTCCTCTAGCTATGGCCATGGTCGGCGGCAGCTGCTGTAGCAGTTTCTTAAACCAACCGCCTCCCGCTATCGACTTGACGAATTCAAGGCTGCCGTTCAACCCAGAAGCACCAGCACACTTGCAAGCCTTCCAGTCGACGCCCCTGCCAATTCAGATGAATAAATCAAATGCACAAAACAAAACAACCAAGAAGAAAGGCCAAGTCATCACACAAGGAGAGACAACATACTGTTCAAATCACAATCAGACTTTGATCCGGCTTTCGATCAGAGTTTGATCGTCGGCCAGGCCGCCGACCAGTACAAGTACATCACCCAAGACCTGACCCTCTTCTGTGCCGCCGCCGCTAGCATCTACTCGTCGCTCGGGAAACCTCTACTCGACCTGTGCATCTTCAACAACCAACTGTGTCGCTTGCCCGGCCCTCTTGCCCTGTCCGGTATCGTCGGCAGCTACTTCCTGACCGCCAGCCTGCTGCGCCGCGTCTTACCGCCCTTTGGCAGGCTCAAGGCCGTCGAGGGTCGCCGCGAGGGCGGCTTCCGCAGCCTGCACGCCCACCTGATTGTCAAGGAGAAGCAGGCCTCAACCGCGAGCCCAAGGAGCTCAAACCCTGGATGATTGCTGTAGCTGCTTTGAATGACGCCAACAAGGCGAAGCCCTGTACAGGACGTACGACTACGCAATACGGGGTTCCGTGCTCTCAAGAGCTCCTATTTAGCATTTCGCCTCACCTTCCTCTAGGAGGGTGAAGCTACAAGAATTAACACGCTTTCACTCTTTTTAAGGTAAGATACTTGCAGAGAACGGCAATGGCACAGCTGCTCTTACAGAGCCCACGCACCATTCCCATTCTGTGCGGACACAGGTATATATTAGACATTCAAACATTCATAAGGAAAAGCGGGGTGCATGGTCTAGGGGTATGATTTTCCCTTCGCATGGGAAAGGTCTCCGGTTCGAATCCGGATGTATCCAATTTTTTGCATTTGCTTTGTTAGCATTTGTTTTTGCCTTTTTTTTTTTGTCTTTTTTCACCGGCTTCATAGAGTTTGTTCGCGCCTCTCATTTTCTTTTCTTCATTTTTCTCGGCTAGGCGAAACCTAGCAAACGCGCGCGGGGGGGAATGCCCCCTAGTACTTCTTAACATAGAAAACCGCGTGTACGACGGTAGCGAGGGACTATAAAGCGGCGGCGATTATAAAATAGGTAAGCGGCCAAGCCGCCAGGTCTTCTCCCACGGCAGCCGCAGCCACCGACAGCCAGAGGAAGCTAATAGTGGCAAAAGCCACCATCCTCTCCACTACGGCCAAACAGCCGTAGTGTCACGTTTTTATATCCGAGACAGACGTGACGGTCCTAATTAGGAGACTTAGAGGATTTTGACAAGATGGTGCAGCTTGCCAAAAGGGGAAATAAACAAAGGAAACACGCAGAATTAAACAGACGATAAAAACAGGGGTTAACACTTTCTTAGTACAGCACCGCTCACCGCACGTGCAAAGGCTTCGTGAAGAGCAGATTTGTCTGTATTTAAAAAGTAAGAAAGGTGAAGAATCGAAGCTATTAACAACGTTCTAAGGGACGGGTTTTTATCTCCAGCCCAGCTTCTAGAAGACCGCCACCGTCAACGCCACTCCCCAAGAGATGGCGACGCGGATGGCCGCGCGGGCCAAAGGGCCGAACCACGGGTGGTCCAGCAGGACCAGCACAACTGCCATCTCGATTAGTATGGGCAGGAGGAGCCGTTGAAAAGGATTGAAAAGTATACATACCGCTCGCGGCGACCTTCACGTCGCCGGCCGAGTTGTCGTCGTCGTCGGCGCCGTCCCTTTTCTGGGCCATCTGGTCCATCGCCAGTGGGCAGGGAGCGGGGGAAATTAGGGGTGTGTGTGTGTTTGTCTGCTTTGTTGCGGCCTGTGAGGTAGAAGCATGCCAGAAGAACGAACCAAAGAAAAAAATCGGAAGCGACGCGAAAAACTCTGCAGGCCTGAGGCAGTCGGGCCGGCATTCGTCTGATGGCGAGGAAGGAACGCGTGAGCCGGTCGCACCTTTCGCATCCAGAACTGCACACAGCGGGAGAGACGCGTCGACCAAGAAAAGGAGGAAAGGGAGGAAACAACAAACGCAAACCAGGAATGCGGATGTATCCAGTGTTTGTTTTTCCTTTTCAAGTTGTATTCGCAAGTACCGGACCTGGTTTTCGTAAGGAAATACTAAGAAAGCGTTACCCCTTTTGTTTTGTTTATTGAGTCGCTTATCGACTTGATACTTTATTAATTCTTCAAGCAATACGGCATTCGCCTAACCGCTCACCAAGACAACGCATTTATTAGGAGGGGCCAGTGTATGCATTAGGAGCCTATCTCATCTTCCTTCACATCGCACACACACACACACATAATACAGAAAATACGTACAACCCCTAAACCATTTTCATTTCCTGGAAATGTCCCTGTGAATTTACAAGATCTTTAAGCTTCTTTACTCCGTTTACCTTAACCCTACTACTCTACTGCCGAACCGAAGGCGAGGCAAACAAGAGGCCATAAACGGCCTCTTGCCCTCTGTGAAAAATGCTTCTGAACGCCCTATTAGGGATCTTACCTCGATTGTTTCTCTGGGCCGCTAGTGCGGGCGCCGAGTGCCGCATGGTTGCGCCGCCCGTCGCCAACTACCTGCACCTTAGACGGTCAGCCGCCGCGTCGACTGCACGGCCCTGGCCGGATAAGGTATCGTACAGCGCCGGCCTGGTCGCGGTGGTCGACGCGGTGCAGTGCTTTGTGGTAGAGCGGCCGCGGGAGCGGGAGCGGGAGCGGGAGCGAGGAGCGAGGAGCGAGAAGCGAGAAGCGAGAAGCGGAGGAGGACGTGTTATTCTCAACTTTGGCCGTTGTCTTTCTTTCTGGATTTCTGGATGCTGGACTGGCTCGGGCAGTGTACCTTCCCTCTTCCTTGTCTCGTTTTCCAGTGAAGCCGCCAGCAGGTGCGCTGATCAGGCCCCGTTTACTGGCGCACAAGTAAAGGCCAGGTGCATAAGGGTACAGAAGCCCGGTTGGGCAAGAATCCGGTCTGGCCAACCGGCCGGGGACGTGCCATCGACCCAAATGCATGGCTAACACTCGTGGTTGCTACGGGGCTCGGCCTCCGCCAATCTTGGAACCTGCTGCATTCTACGATAAGGCGTGGGACGTTCCCTTCAAGTTCCTTCCTCCGTACATTCTGAGGGCCATGGCGCCTTGTTTCAACAACCGACCTCTCTAAACGTCTCGTGTCGGCGAGGCGAGAGACGCAGAGAGCATTCAAGTGCTTCCAGGAACACCTGTAGCAGCATCAGCAGCAGCAGCAGCAGCAGCAGCAGCGGAAGCAGCTCTGGCAGCCTCTTCGGCAGCATCTCTAGCAGCCTTTATAGCAGCGATCTTCTCGTTTAACTTCCTCTCTCTCTTCTTGGCCTTTTCTACCGATTCAAACATTAAATGGACGTCCACTATCACTGCCTGGCGGTGGCCGCTTCCGAGGAGGGGCACCCAGACGTAGTCGGAGAGATATTCGCCATCACGCTCGCGCATCATCGTTTCCGTCTTGCCGGTGGAAAGGTCTCTGATCTCGAATGTCATCAGGGCATTTCCATGGGACAAGTGTCGCATCGTCCCCGGCCCGCCGACAAGGACATAGCGGTCGTCCAGCCGGTAGTGTGAGAGGCCCAGTGCGCGGAAAAACGGTGACACAAGCAAGCAGTTCTTCTAAGTATCGTAATCCACCATGTCGAGGATCTGTGTGTACAGCTCGGCCGGAAGGTAGCCGCCGGCCCGGGCGGCGCCTGCGGAGGATGCCCGGCGGCTGTCGATGGCGGCCAAGAAGTTAACTATGGCGCCGATGCCAGGGTAATGCTCTTGTATGTCACTCAGACTGGCATGAAAGAGGTTTTGGGCCATGCGGGCATGCGGCAGAAAGCGGCGTCTCTTACGGCCACCGCCGGAGCCCCGGACGGGTCTTTCGCGTGGGTGTGTACTTAGGCACAATGCTTCGTCGAGAGGTGATAGCCGAAGCGCCGAGGATACTAGAATGTCGGGCATGCTGTCCTTCTCGTTCTCCTTCTCGCCGCCGACGGCCGAGGCAGGCCGGGAGACCTCGGCGAATACGACAGAGAAGAGCGACAGGACCACTATGTAGAAGCGGACGGCAGGGCGATGGTGGCCATCCTCACTGTCGTCGCTAGCCTGGTTCGTAGCCCGGCGCTGCTCCAGCCCCTATTCCATAGCTTTTATAACAGCAGCTCCGTCCACAGTCAGCGTCAGACTGATAAGCACGTCGTCCGTCAGCTAGTAGGTCGTCTCGAGGGGCGCGGCACTAGGAGGCTGGTCCTCCTAGTAGGCAGGGGTGCTAAAATCTAGTAGAGGAGGCTGTATTTTCCCCTCGTTACTACCGATAAACCATTCCTAGGTAAGCCAGCCAGGTGTGTTACACAGATGCTCGGCTTCGCAGAACGGCGACCTGTATTTACGCGGATGGTAGATCCTTTTACCACCCGATCCTGTAGGCAAACGACAGTACGAGCGGAAGCCGGCCTAACGACCTGTAGACAGCGAGACGAGGGCGAACACGAGCTCGCGGAAGGGCAGGTCCTGTGGATACCACTGACGGCTAAAGCGGCCGATATGCGAGCCATAAAAGGACCACACGCTGGAAGCAGCGAGTGCGCGCCAGACCTTGTCGTGGCTATCTAGCTGCGTGCGAGCGTCATAGATAGACAGCTTACGGGTGCCTTCCACTTGCATCGAACCGGCCGTGTCCGGGGCTGGCAGCGGCACGGCCAGCGAGGCTAGACACGACTCGGGGCATAGGTCCAGATCAACCGTGTGTGTCGATATATAGACGCTGTCGGAGAGCGATCTTAGCCATACGTCGTCGGCGCGTGGGATGCGGTCCATGCGCTAGTGCACGGAAAAATTCATCGTTAGCACCTCGGCGTCCAGGTTAATGATGTAAAAGTTCTCGGCGTCTTACATGTCGAGTTGTAGGAGCACCGTCGGGGCGTCGACGTATCGGCTATAGAGCGAATACTACGGAGCCCTAACGCGATAGCTGCCCTCAGTCTGCTCCGCCTCGGCCACGGGGCGAATAGTAACACCTTATCTTCGAGGGCCTGCTCTTTAGCCACGTACTTATCACGCATAAACCGCAGCCATTCTAAGCAAACAAGTCAGCTTTAGGGGGGGGGAATAAAAGACGTTAGATACGCCGGATTCGTCCATCTTCTTACTCGCATACTCCTCGTGGTCTTCGGGTATTCTCTTAACGAGAGCGGCTCCGAGGCCCTCGTAGTAGCTGTCGTACTGGTGGTAGATGAGGTAGTACCGGCCGTAAAAGCAGACGATTTCAAGACCGCGGGTTCCTATGGTGAGAAGAGGACTGCTTGGCTGGTCGTGTTGCGGGATGTGGATGAGAAGACGGTATGGCGTGGAGGGGTGCGAGCGTGCAGTTTTGAAGGGGAGATCAGATGCCGGAGGGGGACACTTATATGTAAGATATCTTAGCTTGGATACCAGGCTCCCGTGCTGCTGCCTAAACGGTGTTGTATCTACTTGTAACTCCGTTGTCGTGCATCAAGCCTATCGGGAACGCACTGCCCCGCAGCGGCCACTATTGAAGCTGATGTTATCGATAGTCAGAGGAGCCGGTGGTGCATGACGAAAGAGATATCTTACATAGAGAACAAAAATTCCTAAACTTGTAACGTATCCATGACTTTTCCTCTTTCTGTATAGACGTAATTTCAACTGGTATCGTCCACGGGAACAGCTAGTTTCTAACGTCAGACCCGAAGGCCACATTTTCACGAAGACTTTGGGCCCCATCGGCTTCCCCCTATAATTCTTAGAAGTGCTGGCAATATTAGAATCGTTGGCGAAATGGGAAGGAGCAGGTTAGGCACCTGTGTCCTAATTCGTGACACAAAATATACGCCATGTTATGTTAGGGGAAAAGAAGGAAGGTGGGGTGGTCTCTTTAAAGAAGGAACGACTGTATTGCTGGAGGGTGTAAATGGGGTTTCGACGCCGGCGCCCCCCTCCTTTCTTAGAACTAGCCCTTAGCCATAACAATCATCGTCTGTTACCCTGTTTCTCTTTCTTTTTTTTTTTCGGTGTCATCGCCTTAGTGATCTGGTTCTGTTTTTTCTTTCTTTTCTTTTAATCTGAGAGTCAACCTCCGGTTTCCTTCCCTCGTTTCTAATTTATTGTTCTATTACAGCCTCTTGACGTTGTATCTACCTACTTCGTTTCGTCTCTTCCTTCCCCCCCAACAACACCCTGGGCTCGAAATATGGAGAGCCAACCTCTCGGAGCGGCCAAAGTCCCAACAGATCTGCAGCACGTACGGCGGCAAGAAAAGACAGACTCGTCCGACGAAACGGCCGTGGGCGATGCTGCCGAAGTTCTGTTTACTCGAGTGGAGACGACAAAGGCCGAGATTCTGCCCCATCTGACACCGCCGGGTGAGGAAGAGGCCATTCAGTTTTACCACGGCATCTGCTCCACGCCTCGTCTTGTTGGCCGCGCATCCGCCGGCGTGGTGCGTTATAAGACGGTCGAGGAGCAAAAAGAGGCATGGCGGCGTGACCCAGACAAATCGGCCTGGTTTTCGATCGAGGAGAAAGGACTCGCACACATCGGCATGCATGGGATCCGCGCGCAGTGGGAAACCGTCGAGCGGGTCATCAAGCTGGCGATGCGCTATCTTCCCTGGACGTCGCTGGATGTTGTCCGTCTGGGCGACACGCAAAAGCCACACGCAAATTGGCCCGTGGTGGTGTGGGTGGGAGTTGAGCATCATAACATACCCTGGCCAAAGGTGGCAGAAGCTTTGCGTGCCTGCCGGATGGTTTTGGACGAAAAAAACCTTCGCGACGTCGATGTCCAGGTGCGTGAGTCTCGCGTTTTCTCCCTCGCATCTCGGCCCTCTTTGCTCCGCGTCAACCGAGACGCGTCCCAGATGCCGCTGAACAATGTGCTCCTCCCTTTCACCACCACTGTCGGGAACCCTGTCTCGCCATGTGCGGCACCCACATTGACAGGGACATTGGGCGTTTACATCTCGCCATCCATGGCAACGAAGGGCACGCTGCCTGTCTGGGCCATCACTTGTCGCCACGTGGGGCTTCCCAACAGCCTTAACAAGGACAACAAGTGCTGTCGTCCCTCGGCGGGTGAAGACGCTCTGCTTCACGGCTTTCTCATCCCCTCGGACGAGGTCGCTACCGCGGCAATCCAGGATTTGGACTTTTTCCAGGAACGACTGGAGACCATCGCCAAATCGTCGGGACTGGACAAGGACTGGGCCTCCTTCGGCCAGGCACATGGCGCCCTCGAGAAGGCCATTGCTTTCCGGGATCGAAATGCCCGCGTGTCGGGTGTTGTCTATTTTGCGCCGCCGATCGCTGCAGCACAGTCGCCAATCGTCTGGACAAAGGATTATTGCCTGTTGGCAATGGACAAGGCGAAGTTTCCGGAGGGCGAAGACGTCACCAATTTTCTTGACATTCGCAGACAGTTGGACGACATCTCCCGTACGAAGAAGCTCACCGCCGCGCAAGAGATCAATCAACCCGGCTTCCGTTTTCCGAGCGATGGCCTGGTCAAGATCCAAGGACTGATCCCTCTTGCCGAGATCCGTTCCCCCCCCGGCCCTTTCGAAAACCACATTCAAGATGCCTGCCTGATTGTCATGAAGCAAGGGGCCACAACTGGTCTCACTTTCGGCTGTCCATCAGAGATCATGTCCACTGTGCGAAGCTGCATGCCGGACGGCAGCCTGATCGAGACGCAGGAATGGGCCATTCCAGGGTCGTTTGGGAACAAGCATGTCGCATTCTCCCAGGCTGGCGACTCAGGCGCAGCCGTCGTCGGCCTCGACGGTCGCCTTGGCGGGATCCTGACTAGAGGTACAGGGTCCGAGGCCGGCCGATCTGTGGATATTACGTACGCTACGCCCGCCGTTCTTGTTTTGGAGGACATTGAGAAAGAGCTTGGCCACCCTGTCGTTCTGTTATAGGTAGCGTTGCATATGGCCTGCCACTGCGAGTGGTGCTTTGTTCTGGCCCCTGTTCAGAGGTTGATCGGGTTGTAACCCGCCACCTAGGCGAAGAAAGAGGGAACACCGGTTTTTGGCTGGAGGTGTTGAAAGGCGAGCTGGGAATTTGGCTTCCAGCGGGTGATGTCTCGAGAGTCTGTGTCGCAACCGGAAAGACTCGTGATGATTTTCCAGGGCGAAAAGGATGAACGCGACAGGACGTCGAAGACGAGGATCATCATTCCTATTTTAACTGCCTGGATCGGTAGGCATGAGTTCTCGTTGTCTCCCTGTATGTAGCATGTCCAAGGAGAATGTTTGGTTGCCAGCAGATGAACACGTTAGCCTGGAAGTGATTTTCAATTGTTGGGTCGTGCTGCAAGTCTCGACGAGCATCATGGGGCATATTTTATTATTCCCTTGTCTTCCATGAAGAGCACCCTCCCTCAAACCATTATTGGATCCTCACCCTCTACGTCTTATCAGAACAAACACTTGAAATCTCGAGAAAGAAAAGAGCATCGAAACGACATTAAAGACGACCACGACCCAGTCGAGGAGACGACGCGTCTGTCGGGTCTCGGTATGAGACACTGGCTGTTTTTTGGGGGCCCTCCTCCAGGAAATGGGCAACTTATTGTGTCGGGAAAGAAGAACAAGGTTGTGACGAGGTTGCCAGTTGTTTACGGAACTCTCGTTTTGTGGTGTCTTGTTTTCATGGCAAGGAAAGATTTATAATACACGTCTTTCTCCGCCTATAATCCCCCAGAAGCTGTTGCGAGGACACAGACGATGGCAAGGCGGCGACGTCACTGCCGGCTTTTCCGGTTTTCCTGGCCTACGTTCTGCATCTCTTGCTGTTAGAATAGAAAGGGTGCACGCACCCGAGTCAGTATAAGAAGCCTGCCTCATGATTGATCCGTTTATTCTGTACAGCGCCTCCAATCACAGCGCTTAGCTGCCAGACGTGTGAGGCACAGCCTCCTTCTGCTACATTTATAAGCAACCAAAACTCTCCATACTGGAGTTGCACATTGAGGTGTATGGTCTAGGGGTGTGTTCTTTTTGGCGGTCTGAAAGTTTTTTTTTGACTTTTCTCCTGGTCGTTCACGATGTTTTACGTTGTATGTGCACGTGACATAAAGCCCCACCACCATGACAACCCCCCATTGGCCCGCCTCCCTAGCAACGTTCTGCGTTGCTATGATGCAGCCGCCTGGATGGAGGGGCACCGCGACGAGAACGTCGTAATTAACGAGAAAAATTCCAAACAAAACAAGCAGGAGCGCTGGCGGGTCTCGTGACAAAAACTTTGACGACACGTTTGACGATCCGTTGCACGCTGCACGTTGCCGTTTGCCGTTCGATCCTCTGCCTCTGCCGCCACCCGCTTGCCTGCTGCCTGCTGCCGCTTGTCTGTCGGCCTGCTGTGTTTTCTTTGTCTAGCCCGCTTTTTGCCTCTTTGTCGACCGTCGTTTTTGCCCTTGTCCTATTTCTTCCCCCCCCCCCCCCCTGATCCCTCTTTTTTTTTTTCCCTTTTTTTCTTTCTTTCTCTTACCACCACGTTTCGAGATGTTTGTTCTTAGGAATGGTATGTACAGTGTGCTCTCTCCCTCTCTCCCCGTCCTTCGCTGACCCCCCCAGCCGCCAAACTCATCTTTGGTTCCAACACCCAGGGCTCCCTGATCGAGCTTCCCGAGGGCCAGCTCTACCTCGTCCGCCCCCTCTCGCCCAAGGGCTACTCCGAGCTGCTCTTCAAGGACGCCGCCGCACGGATCCGCCGCACTGCCCAGGACTTCCACTACCAGCTCGTCGTCCAGCGCGTCTACGAGGAGGGCGAGGCCGAGCTGCTCGCCGACGAGCAGGGCGACGACGCCGAGACCGACCCGCTCGCCGCCGAGCGCGACGAGAAGACCTTTTTGCTCGACGAGGCCCTCGAGTTCCGCGTCGAGAAGCGCGCCGAGGAGGGCGCCGAATACGTCCTCTGCTGGCGCGACCTCACCGGCGACGCCGGCGACGTCTACGAGTTCGTCTGCGACTCCGCCTCCACCCCGGACAGCCTCGTCCGCCGCTTCGAGCTCGTCGCCCAGCAGTGCCAGTACGAGCGCAAGTATCGCAAGCCCGCCACCACCGCTTCCGACGCCGACCTGCGCCAGTTCACGTTTGCCGGCATGCTTATCCCGCCCGCCAGCCCGCTGCACAGCCCGTCGCTCGCGCGCTCGATCGCTTCGACCGACTCCATGCTGTCCGGCGGGAGGGCCCCGCCGGCGGCGGCGGCGGCGGCGGCGGCAGCCAACACGGGCGCCAAGCGCGAGAAGCGGCCCGTCGACACAACCCCCACAAAGGCGCCGGCGTCGGCCCGCCACGCTGCGTCCGCCTCGACCGCCACAGCCGCCACGGCCGCCACGGCCGACACTGTGACGGACGAACCACAGACCCCCCCTGCCGACAACGCCTCTACCCCCCGGCCTGCCGCCGAGGCCCCCGAGGCCCGCGAGATGCTCACCGCCGAGCTGGCCGAGCTGCACTTCTTTGACTTCCCGTCGGGGTCGTTTGTCCTGCAGGACGCCTCCGTGACCGCCGTCGTCACCGAGGTCGGCGACTGGCAGTACTGGCTGCAGGTGGCCAGCAAGGACCGCGAATGGCTGGGCGTGCCCATTGTGGCCGACATCAACCCCGTGTTCAACTTTGAGTTTTTGTCCTTTATCTTCAACCAGTTCACCGGCGACGGCACCGCCTACTCGTGGCTGCTGCGCTTCAAGGACCAGGCCGCGCTCGAGCGCTTCCAGGAGGGCCTGCTGCGGGCGCTGTGGGAGCAGCTCAACGAGATCAAGTGGTCCAAGATCAAGGACAAGGAGCGCGACTACGTGACCGACGCGTTTGCCGACATGGCCATGACGGACCGGGAGGAGGAGGAGGCCGAGGCGGCCGAGGAGGAGGAGGAGCGGGAGCGCCGCCGGCAGGAACAGGACGACAACGAGGAAGAGGGCGACGAGGAGGAGGACTCTGCGCGCAGCGAGCACTACGACAGCGACGAGGACGAGGACGACGTGCACGGCCAGCCGCGCGACAAGGCGGTCAACAAGGCGCTAGCGGTCGGCTACAAGCACGACCGGTCGTTTGTTGTGCGCGGCACGCAGATTGGCGTGTTCAAGCACACGCCGAGCAACCGCCTAGAGTTTGCGACCAACATTTCCAAGATCGAGACGCCCAAGGGCCAGCTGTTCAGTCCCAAGAAAGCGATGCTGCACAACGAGGACCGCAACATGATTTTGCAGAACGACGCGGACCCCAACAAGCTGTTCCGGATGGACCTCGAGTACGGCAAGATTGTCGACGAGTGGACGGTGCACGAGGACATCCCGGTGGTGACGTTTGCGCCGGAGAACAAGTTTGCGCAGACGACGCACGAGCCGACGTTCCTGGGCGTGTCGCACAACGCGCTGTACCGGGTGGACCCGCGGCTGGCGGGCGCGAAGCTGGTGGACGCGGAGCTGAAGCAGTACGCGTCCAAGAACGACTTCTCGGCGCTGGCGACGACGGGCAAGGGCCACATTGCGGTGGCGTCGAACAAGGGCGACATCCGGCTGTTCGACCGGCTCGGGATCAACGCCAAGACACACCTCCCCGCGCTGGGCGAGCCGATCCTGGGGCTGGACGTGTCGGCGGACGGGCGGTGGATCCTGGCGACGTGCCGGACGTACCTGCTGCTGATCGACGCGCTGCAGACGCAGGGCCGGAACGCGGGCCGGCTCGGCTTTGAGCGGGCGTTTGCGGCGGACAGCAAGCCGCAGCCGCGGCGGCTGGCGCTGACGCCCGAGCACGTGGCGCAGTTTGCGCACGAGACGGGCAAGGGCGTCGCCTTCACGCCGGCCAAGTTCAACACGGGCGAGGGCGCGGCCGAGACGAGCATCATCACGGCGACGGGCCCGTTTGTCATTGAGTGGTCGCTCAAGAAGCTGCTGCGCGGCAGCAAGGCGCCGTACCTGATCAAGCGCTACGCCGACGACGTCAAGGCCGACGACTTCCAGTACGGCACCGACAAGAACATCATCATGGCGCTGCCGCACGAGGTCTCCATGGTGCCCGACCGGGCGCTGAAGCGGCCGACGCGCGAGAGCATCGCGCTGGGCACGCTGGGCGGCGGCGGTGGCGGTGGCGGGCGGCGCAGCACTGGCGGGCGCATCGGCGGGCCCAACAGCGGGCGGTACAAGCTGGGCCGGGACGATGTGGTGAACTCGCCATTTTAAGGGGGGGGATGTCTCCATCGCTTTCTTTTTTTTTTTTTTTTTTTTTTTTTTTTTTTTTTTTTTTTTTTTTTTTNTTTTTTTTTTCTTTTCTTCTTCTTTTCTTTTCTTCTTTTCTTCTTTTCTTCTTTTCTTCTTTTCTTCTTTTCTTCTTTTCTTCTTTTCTTCTTTTCTTCTTCTTTTCTTTTCTTTTCTTTTCTTTTTTTTCTTTTCTCTTTTCTTCTTCTTCTCTGGAGTTTTCTGGTGGAACACCGGCGATTGGAATCGACTGGAGGCGACGGCTGTGTTTGTTTTTTTTGCTCCTGTTGTCTGCGTTCTTGCGTCGTCGGGTTTTGTTTGCTTTTTCCATTTCGCCGCGGGTTTCCCGTTCGATACCATTCCTTCCGGCGCCTGTCGGTTTCTTCATCCATTCGTTTGGTCCGGGCCGGGAATGAAGCGTATTGATCCTCCATAGTTTATTTGGACGTCTTTTGTCTTTTCTATCTTGCTTGTACATCTGTGATCTGAAGCAAGGGCAGACGCAAGGCATTTCCATAAAAAAGTCGGATTCTAACATCCGCAGGCTCTTCTCCCGCGCGAGGGTGGTGAGCGGATACCCGAGAGGCACTCGACAGCAACCCGAGGGGAAGCCGATTCCCAAGGTCGACATTTGTTATAAATGCATTGCTAATACAGGCTGTGTATCACAACGGAAGAAATGGAAAAAAAGGCAAAACGTACAAAAAACAACTCAAAATGGCAAAAATAGCAAGCCCTGTTTTCCCGCCCGCAGACAACGCCCAAATTCCCTCCCGAGTGTATATGGTGTGTGTGTGTGTGTGTGCGTACCTCGTCGTGCGTACCTCGTCGTGCGTACCTCGTCGTGCGTACCTCGTCGTGCGTACCTCGTCGTGCGTACCTCGTCGTGCGTACCTCGTCGTGCGTCCCTCGTCGTGCGTCCCTCGTACCTCGTTCCTGTGTGCATCCTCCGTCCTCCCTACAAATCCCCCAGCCCGCTCTTGGCGCTGCGCAGCTCCGACACGAAGCTCTGCCCCCACCACTGGCTCGTGTACTGGTAGACGTAGTGGCGCAGCTTCTTGAAGCGGCTGTCGCGCTGGTCGGCCGGCATGGTGACGGCGGTGTGGATGGCCTTGGCCACATCCTCGGTGTTCCACGGGTTGATGATGAGCGCGCCGTTGAGGCTCTGGGCAGCGCCGGCAAACTCGGACAGGATCAGCACGCCGTGGCGCTGGTTCTGCGCGGCCACGTACTCGTACGACACCAGGTTCATGCCGTCGCGCGTCGACGTGACCAGGCACACGTCCGACACGGCATACAGCGCCGTCATCTCCTCGAAGCTGACGGTGTGGTACAGCCAGTGGATGGGCATGTACTCGACCGTGCCGAACTTGCCGTTGATGCGCCCGACCAGCTCGTTGGTCTCCTTCCACAGGTCGCGGTACTCGTCGACGTCCTCGCGCGACGGCACCGCCACCTGCACCAGCACAATCTGGCCCACCAGCTCCGGGTGCTCGGTCAGGAACAGCTCAAACGAGTGCAGCTTCTGCGGCATGCCCTTGATGTAGTCCAGCCGGTCCACGCCGACCACGACGCTGACGCCGGCAAACTTGCGCTCCAGCTGCGCAATGCGGTCCAGCACCTTGGGGTTGCGGAACGCGTCGTCGAACTTGGTCACGTCGATGCCGATCGGGAAGGCGCCCACGGTCAGGAAGCGCCCGTTGTACTCGGCGCCGTTGGGCAGCGTGTTGGCGCCCAGGATGCGCGAGCAGCTGCTCAGAAAGTGGCGCGCGTAGTCGTACGTGTGGAAGCCCACCAGCTCGCACGACAGCAGGCTGCGCAGGATGCCCTCGCGCACCGGCACCGGCAGGATGCGGAACATCTCCGACGACGGGAACGGCGTGTGCAGGAAGAAGCCGATGCGCACGTTGCGGCGGTTGCTGGCGTCCAGCGCCTCGCGCAGCATCTGCGGCAGGATGAAGTGGTGGTAGTCGTGGACCCAGACGACGTCGCCGTCCTTGATGTTGGCGCACATGGTCTTGGCAAATTCGCGGTTGACCTTGTTGTACGCGATCCACGACAGCTCGTCAAACGTCACGTCCGACGGGTGGTAGTGCAGCAGCGGCCACAGGATCGAGTTGGAGAAGCCGTTGTAGTGGCGGTCCATGTCGTCGCGCGACAAGAACACGGGCACGGCCGAGAAGTCGCGGGCCAGCGTCTCGATCATCCGCGGCCGCTCGGCCTCGGGCACCTCCAGCCCGGGCCAGCCGTACCACGTAAAGTTGACCTGCTTGGCCATGCCCATGATTCCGGTGACGAGGCCGCCCGAGCTCATCGAGAAGCTGTACTTGCCGTTGCTCTGGCGCTTGACCGTGAGCGGCAGCCGGTTGGACACGAGGATCAGGTTCGGTTTGGAGCCGTCCGCGTCGGACGGGATGCCGGGGGCGTGGCCGGGGGCCAAAGCCGACGACGACGACGACGACGACGACGTGGCGCCGCCAGGGGCGGCTGGCGGCTCTGTCGTCGACGGAGCAGCAGGCATGGTGGGGGAGATGGATGGATATGTGAAGGAAGAAGAAACCGAAACCGAGAAATCGGTCAAAAGCAGAGAGAAAAGCGAAGGCGGTCGCGGCGTCGAGTGTTTCTATGGCGTGGCATCGGCGTCCATGTCGAGGCGTGGACGGGATAGACGAGACAGAGAAAAGACGGGAAAACGACGAAAGAATCCGAGGGATGCAAAGGTCTGTGATGGAAGGTGACAATCGGGCCTACGAGTAGAGAAGAGGGAACTAGAAAAAAAAAAGGACCAGAGGCACCAACAGCACCGCCCGCGTCTGCCCCACCACCTTAGCGGGAGCGATCCCACCCGAGACAGGCGCTGCAAGGCTTTGCGAGGAGGGGGAATCGGGAAGCTACGACAGAACGGCATTGTCCGCGTTTGTCCTTGTTGTCCGACGCAGCAGCAGCGCCTTCCGTTTACGACCGGGTAGCAGGGAGGCCTGTATCTTACGATACGATACGGGGGGGCAAGTGCAGACCGGCACGTTGCTGTAAGTATGTATACCTATACCTACCGCGTCATCCCGGGAAAGAGCGACCTGGCATCGGGCGTTTTCTGAGCGGGCAGCCGGGCCCCGCAATTGACGTAATGAATGGACTTTCCGGTTTCCCATGGATCTGACACCAATGCCTCCTCTTTCCCTCTTTCCCGCCTGTTTTGCAAAGAGACGATGCTTCCGGGGGCGTTCTGTGTAAATCTTACGATGCTGCTCGGCAGACTCTTTGAAAAGTACGGTCGGTGCCTTTCTTACCCGAACGCAGACTCGCCCCTCGCGGCGCCACGTCGGCGACGTCAGCTGATCGGCCGCGTCCGTCTGTCAGTCAGTTCCTGCCTAGTTCCTGTGGACAGGAACGGACGCTGACAGCGACATCCCCCGATCTGCACGGTGCACGTGACGGGCGTTGAGCGGATCCGGTGCGCATCCGGAAACCTAGGTCGCCGTAAGATACTGCTCTCTCCCCCCCCCCTCTCCGCCTCCGGCGCCCGTTCCGCCACACCGTGCACCCCCCGCTCGTTCTCCATCGTGACGGCGCGCGTCTCGCGTGGCGAGGGCGCAGGCGATGGAGAGGATGCCAAAGGCGATGGCGACGTAGTAGACGAGGTGGAAGGCGGGGGATGTAGGCCTGGACGACAGCCCTTTTTGGCGCCGGCGATGGCGCCGCCGATGAGGCGGGCGGTGGAAGCGAGGCCGACGGCGACGCCGCTCGGTTGTCAGATCATCCACCGTTCTTGGGGCGGGCGTGGGACGATTCGCGCTCCGGAACGAACTCACATGTCCGCCTGGTCCTCCAGGAACAGACCAATGGTGCCCCACGGTCCTGACCGACGTCGCGGTGGCCGCGCCCACGCCCAGCAGGGGAAAGACAATGGCGCGGGCCTTGGCGTGCTCGTCAATGGACGCCATGGAGCCGACCATGGCGGTCTGCAGCACCTGCAGGCCGACGAGGAGGATGGTCGTGAACTCGCGCACCTTGCGGAACAGACCGCGGCGGCAGGATCGGGTACCGCAGCGGCGCGTGCGTCTCCCAGAAGCCGACAAAGACGAACAGAGAGACCGACAGGCAGATGGGCGCCATCATGGCGCCGATCGAGTGGCCGGTGGCGCCCACAATGGTGGCCACCGTCGAGATCAGGGGCGCCGGCCACCAGGAAGTAGCGCCGGCCGAAGATGTCGGCCAGGCGGCCGCTGATCGTGACAACGATGGCGGCAACGAGGTTCCAGCTGTTGGGTTAGGGGTTAGGGGGGGGGGCGGGGTTCCCAAATCGTATGCACATGCGCAAGAGGGGGGGGGAGGGGGGGACACCACACCCACCTGACCGTGATCCAGATGGAGTTCGGGTCCGGGCCCAGGTCCGCGTTGATGTAGGCCAGCACGGTCCCGGGCATCTGCAGCGTGAACAGGTAGGCGCTGTACGTGAACCAGATGGAGTTTGTTAGCCAGAGAGCTCAGAAAGAAGCGCATGAGCCCGCAGGTCGAGGGCAACGCACAAAAATCCCCAACCAGCCCTGCAGTGTAATGTGGCTGCTGTCCTCCACCGCCGTCTCCACGGCGTCCACATGCTCCAGCTGGGACAGCTTCTCGGACGGCGTCTGGCTCGCCGGCTGGGCGGGCGCGAGCTCGGACATGGTGACGGTGGATGAGGGGAAGGAAGCCGTGGCGGCCCCAAATGGTCTCCAATACGAGGCCACCCCGCGGATGCGGTTACGACTCGTATAGCCGAGGCGATTGCCCTAGCACAGGGTCCGGCCCGGTTTGTTGGGATCGGCCTAGCACACCTTGTCTGCGGTGCGGGATGGCCGTACAGGCCACCGTGGGCAAACGAGCGGGTTGGACGCCAAGACAGCCGTTCCGAACCGGTCGGAAATGCGAGCCGCACTCTCTTTGAAACTACACCGAACGCCCGGTCTGGGTCACGGCGGAACTTTCTGCAAGCCTGAGCCGTCTTGATGACAGCCTGTTCAAGAAGCCCAAACCAGCGAGCGCTGCGAATGTCACAGGAAAAGCAGCTTCAAGACAGCAAGACATTGCTTCATGCCAGGGCCGGAGATGTTCGGGTTGGTCTTCAGGACCTTTTCGTCCTCGTTAAGTCCGATGCCCAAGGTTGGGATGTGTTTTATTTGGAGGGCTCCACCCCACTTTATCTGTATCTTATCTCAGACTCCGCCAACAACCATAGGGGGCCTGTCGGAACGTAAAGTTCCGAGGGCTAAGGGATCAACTAGTTCATCCGTTCCGGGAGGAGAGCAACAGCTTCGTAGAACTTGGAAGAATCAAGAATCTTTCATTCTCTCAGGGCCCAGGGTGCCGCCGGCGAGGCCACCCTTTGTGCGCAAGGCACGTCGTTTGGGACAAGGCCGACCGACGAGTCCGTCTCCGAGGCGGACTTGTACGGTGGCTGCTGGGACGGATCCCTTGCACGCTCTCGCGGCCGGCTGGGCCTGTATCGTACCTAGGATGGGGCGATGCTCTTCAGCTCCATCTTTCACGCGGCTTCCTGTAGTGCAGTGCAGTGCAGTGAGGGCAACGGTCAGGTAGTTTATACCCCCAGGCCATGCACCTTACCTGACGCTCTTGCCGAAAAACAAAGGAAACCGGACGATAACAGCCGAAAAAACGACGAGAAAAGAACAGAAGAAGAAAAAAGGACTAAGCGTCCACCACCTCCTCGTCCAGGAAGCCGAGCCCGCTGTCGTACCGCCGCCGCTTCCTGGACGACCGTGTTGCGGGGGTCGTGGGCGTCGTGGGTGTCGCCGCCTCGGTGTCGCCGGCTTGTGTCGCCCGGGCGGTTCTGCTGCTCCGCCGGCGGCTGCCGAGGGAGAACAGCCGCCTGGGTGCTGGTGCTGGTGCTGGTGCTGGTGCTGGTGCTGGTGCCGGTGCTGGTGCTGCCACCTCGCCCAGCCGCCCGGCCACGTCGACCAGCTCGGCCTGCAGCGCGGCCACGGCCGTCCGGCACGCGGCCGC
>PCDN01000016.1:173883-185313 GCA_002778105.1 Ceratocystiopsis brevicomis
GACGACGACGACGACGACGACGACGACGACGACAGGAAAAAAAACGTACGCTGAAACCCCTTGTTCTCCTTCCCCAGCAGGTTCTCGACCGGGACCTTGACGTCCTCAAAGGTGACGTAGGTCGTGCCGCTGGACCACACGCCCTGGCAGTCCATGCGGCGGGTGGAGACCCCCCCGAAGGCGCGCTCGATCAGCAGCAGGCTGACGCCGCCCATGCCGGGCCCGCCGGTGCGCACGGCGACGGTGAAGTAGTCGGACCAGATGCCGTTGGTGATCCACTTTTTCTCGCCGTTGACGACGTAGTGGGTGCCGTCGGCGCTCAGCTTGGCCTCGCACGTCAGGTTGGCCACGTCGGAGCCGGCGTCGGGCTCGGTGATGGCCAGGCAGATGCGCTTGTCGCCGCTGAGGATGCCCGGCAGGATGCGGTCGACCAGGGCCTTGCGTCCGAACTTGACCAGCGGCGGGCAGCCGATGCCGAAGCCGCCGACCATGTTCCAGACGAAGCCGCCGGAGCCGGCGCGCGACAGCTCGTCCGTCAGCAGCATCTCGTGGAACAGATCCCACTTCTCGGGCGGCACGCTGGCCACCCGGTGCGCCGTGTGCGCGCTCTGGTACCGCGTGCCCAGCAGCCCGGCCAGGTACCCGCGCGTGCCCAGCTGCTTGTAGATCTCGGCCGGCACCGTCTTGGCCTCGTCCCACTCCGCCACGTACGGCTCGACTGCCGTCTCCACCCACTCGCGCACCTCGGCGCGCAGGGCCGCGTGCGTCTCGTTGTAGTAGGGGGAGCGGTACTGTGGGTGTGGGTGTGGGTGAGCAAAGAGCAAAGACGCAAGAGACTGGGGAATACAGAGAAAAGAGAAAACGCACGCTCTGGTACCACGCCGGGTCCGCAAACGGAATGTTGTCGCCAAACGGCTCCAGCGGGTCCGTCTCCTTGGACTCTGGCTCGGCCGCCTGGGCCTTGGGCGCCGCCGCCTGGGCCTTGGGCGCCGCCGGCTTGGGCGCCGCCGCCGCTGCGGCCGCCTGCGGCTTCGTGTCCAGCGAGCCCACCTGCAGCCGGCCGCGGTACTTCTTGAGGATGCCCTCGTTGTGGTACTTCCAGAACTGCTTGGACGCGTCCTTGCCGCCGACGCGCGCGAGGATCTTCTTGCCGCCTGACTGGTCAGACAAAAGACACCAGAAGCGCGAGCGAAAAAGAAAAGAAAAAAAACGAACACGCCAACTCACCCGGATGGTCGTCCTGGAACTTGGTCACGTCAAAGACATCGCCGTCAATCGTCAGCCACAGCGAGTCGGGCTTGTTGTGCGCGGCCACGTCGGCTGTTGTGAACGTCTTGGACATGGTGGGTGTGGGCGTGGATGTGGATGTGGATGTGGATGTCGGTGTCGGTGTCGGTGTCGGTGTCGGTGTGTGGGAAAGACGGCGTGTGTGTGTCCAAAAAGAGCGAGCGCGACGACGCCTTTTAAACCACCCTCAATCACATGCCAACACCTGCGACGGCCAGCAACCACCTGCCACTGCACCGTGCTGGCACAGTGCAAAGACGTCCCGGCGATCGCGGTGGGGGGCATCTTGGTCATTCGGGGGGTGCTGATTGGCTGACAGTCTCAGACGCATGTGGACGGGCTGTTTCCAGAGGCTGGTTTTCGGGGGCGTTTCGCTTTTTCTTTTTCTTTTTTCGTTTTGGTTTACTCCCTCAACGAAAAAACGATGCACAAAAAGGTATATCCTCTTTTTTGCTCGGTTTTCCTGCCTGCTGTTTGTCAAACAGCTGGGCACATGTGACCGGTGTCATACGCACTGTCCGAGTTTCCGGAGTCTGGGGAACCCACACAACCATGTGGGGAAGCCGGGAAGCCGAGGCACCGGCGGCCGCGGGATGGCCTCACGAGCTCGACGTATAAGCGTGCGTGTGATAAAAGCAAACCTGGGGAAGTAGGGTATTATTGCCTGTGGGTGGACCTGACGGTGTGACGTGTTGACCGTAGACGTTCCCATACTGATGAAAAATGCA
The DNA here is from genome assembly GCA_002778105.1 of Ceratocystiopsis brevicomis. NCBI lineage: Eukaryota > Fungi > Ascomycota > Sordariomycetes > Ophiostomatales > Ophiostomataceae > Ceratocystiopsis > Ceratocystiopsis brevicomis. Next base: position 175,899 of record PCDN01000016.1, read on the forward strand.
GAAAATGAAGAAAAGAGAAACAAAGAAAGAAAAAAAAAAAAAAAAAAAAAAAAAAAAGGAAAACAAAAAGAAAAAAAACCTCTGTAAATTGCTCCCTTGCAACCCGCACGCTTACCCCCCCCCCCGCGGCTTTCCCTTCTGCTTGCTCTTCTCCTTCTTCCCCTCCTTGAGCCGCTTTTTCTTCTCCTCCTGCTGCGTTTCCAGCTTGCGCTTGTGCGCCGCCTGCTCGGCCGCCGTCTTGGGCACCGGCTTGAAGAAGCCCTCGAGCCGCTGCTGCTGCGTGCCCTTGAGGTTCTTCTCCAGGCGCGCCGCCGCGCTGCGCACGCGGTCCTCGCTGAAGCCCTTCTCGTGCACGAGGAACTGCACGAGCCCGTCCACGTCGGGCCGCGTCCAGTTGAACTCGCACAGCGGGTCGTCGGCCGCGCGCACGTCCGGCTCCAGGAACAGCGCGCGCGCGTCCTCGTACGGCCAGTCGTCGGGCAGCGTGAACTTGCTCTGGCCGTCGCCGCGCATGTACGCCACTACCTTGTCGAGCGAGCCGTGCTCGCGCATCAGCTTGAGCGCCGTGTGCGGGCCGACCTTGGGAATGGGGTCGAGGTAGTCGCAGCCGAGGAGGATGCAGAGGTCGATGAACTGGGGGGTCAGTAAAGACCAAAAAACAAGAAAACGAAAAGAAACAAAACCCCCCCCCCAAAAAAAAAAAAAAAATTTACCTGCTCCCGTTCCATGCCCAGCCCCGCCAGCACCTTGTCCAGGTGAATCTCCTGGATGGGCTCCTTGCGCTGCTCGCTGAACGTCAGGTGCCGCAGCAGGATCGGCGTGTTGAAGCAGAGCGTGTCCATGTCCTCGCTGGCCGCCGCGTACACCTTGCCCGCGCGCGCCAGCGCCGCGCACTGCGCCTCAGCCTCCGTCGGCGCCACCAGGAACGGCACCCCCATCAGCCCCAGCAGCCGCTGGCACTCCGCGTTGTGCTCCCGCGTCACCCGCACCGTCCGCCGCGAGAACTTGTCGACGTCCTCGGCCGTGCCCGTCTCGCGCGCCTCCGCCAGCCCCGCCGTCGCCTCCTGCTTGCGCAGCTGCCGCCGCGCCAGCTCCCCCGACTTGAGCGTCGGCGGCGCCCCGTCAAACACGTACAGCGGCTTGATCCCGTTGTCCACCATCCGCAGCGTCCGGTAGAACATGCCCATCAGGTGCGACGTCGTCTCGCCCGATTCGTTCGTCAGCATCTGGCCATCCGAACGCACGGCGATCAGGAACGAATAGATGCTCATGGAGCTGTGGGAGCGGAGGGGGTTTCAGGGTCAGTGTCCGCAATCGTGTTTTCCGCCCGCTGTCTTCCTTGGCTTCACCTACGCATCCTGTACCCGTTAGCAAGCAACAAGCAACAACGCCTCGAAGCGCTGCAGCACACAAAACTCACAATCGCCACTTTGCGGCCAAACTGGTTCTTGATCTCCCCCTCCTTGACGGCGTCCGGCGCCTCCTCCTTGACAATCTGGAAGAGTTGTTTGATGCCCATGGTTGCGACAACGACGGGGAGGGTGGTGGCGGTCGATGGGAGACGCTGCTGTGCGCTGGCTGGGTTTGTCTTTGGCGCGCTTGGCGAGGCACGCGTCGTGATAAGTGGGGCGTCAATTAAGGGAAGGAGGGACGGTGACGAGGAAAAGGGAAAAAAGGCAAGAGCTCAAAAAACGGAACCAGACGACAGAGAGGAGTTTTTTTTTTTTTTAAAAAAAAAAGACAAGGAAAAGACAAGGAAGAAAAAAAAACACAAAAAAAGAAAAGAACTGATCTAGGCAGGGATCGAACCTGCAATCTCTTGGTTCGTAGCCAAGCGCCTTGCCATTTGGCCACTAGACCGTATTCGGTGCTGTACCGACGCTGTTGAAACAATCAGCGTCGCACCAGCTTATAGAGGCCGTTTCGTCGATTGCCCCCCCTCACTGTGGCGGGACTGCGCCACACACGTGACCCGTCTGTGCCCCCTGTTCTGGGTAGCGGGGTGCTCGCGAAGCTTGCGGCGGCCTGGCTATTTTTTTTTTTTTTCGCATAGGGGGGAAGCTTTTGGCACCGAGCTTCAACGACCAGCAACACCGCGACACGACACGACGAAGAGCCCCGTTTGCACTATACCTGCATACGGACGCTGTTTTCTTTTGTTCTTCGTTGACCCCTTTCTTTGTGTTCGTGCTGCCGCTGCCATCATGTCGTTTGGCGGGCAAACCCCCACGATCATTGTCCTCAAGGAGGGTATGTCGGGTGTTTTTTTTCTTTTTTTTTCTTTTTTTCCTTCTTTTCTTCTTGCTCCGTGCTGCTCGTTGCCCGTGTTGCTCGTGCTGTTCGCTGCTGACCATCAGGCACCGACACCTCGCAGGGCAAGGGCCAGATCATCACCAACATCAATGCGTGTCTGGCCGTGCAGGCGACCATCCGGTCGACGCTGGGGCCGTACGGCGGCGACCTGCTGATGGTGGACGAGAACGGGCGGCAGACGATTACGAACGACGGCGCGACGGTGATGAAGGTGGGTTTCTAGAGTTGTTTCTGGTCTCTTGTGTCGTCGTGGGCAACGTGGCTGACGGCCAGCTCCTCGACATTGTGCACCCTGCCGCGCGCATCCTGGTCGACATTGCCCGGTCACAAGACGCCGAGGTGGGCGACGGCACCACGTCGGTGGTGGTGCTGGCGGGCGAGATCCTCAAGGAGGTCAAGGACCACGTCGAGCAGGGCGTCAGCTCGCAGATCATCATCAAGGGCCTGCGCCGCGCGTGCACCATGGCGGTCAACAAGATCAAGGAGATTGCCGTGCGCACGGACGACGCCAGCCGCCGCGACACGCTGAGCAAGCTGGCGGCGACGGCCATGACGAGCAAGCTGATCAAGCGCAACACGGAGTTTTTTACAAAGAGTGCGTATTTGTCCGTTTTCGGCTGTTGTTTGTCCGCGTTGCTGACCTGTGCCCTCGCAGTGGTCGTCGACGCCGTCCTCTCCCTCGACCAGGAGGACCTGGACGAGAACTTAATAGGCATCAAGAAGATCCCCGGCGGCTCGCTGACGGACTCGCTCTTTGTGGACGGCGTGGCGTTCAAGAAGACGTTTAGCTACGCCGGCTTTGAGCAGCAGCCCAAGGCGTTTGTGCAGCCCAAGATTGTGTGTCTCAACGTGGAGCTGGAGCTCAAGGCGGAGAAGGACAACGCGGAGGTGCGGGTCGAGCAGGTGGCCGAGTACCAGGCGATTGTGGACGCCGAGTGGCAGATCATCTTCCGCAAGCTCGAGGCGATCCACGCGACGGGCGCCAAGGTGGTGCTCAGCAAGCTGCCGATCGGCGACCTGGCGACGCAGTACTTTGCCGACCGCGACGTGTTCTGCGCCGGCCGCGTGGCGCCCGACGACCTGGAGCGCGTCGTGCAGGCGACGGGGGCGACGGTGCAGTCGACGTGCTCGGACATCCGCGCCGCCCACCTGGGCGTGTGCGGCCGCTTCGAGGAGCGCCAGATCGGCGGCGAGCGCTTCAACCTGTTCCAGGCCTGCCCCCAGGCCCGCACCTGCACGCTGGTCCTGCGCGGCGGCGCCGAGCAGTTCATCGCCGAGGTCGAGCGCTCGCTGCACGACGCCATCATGATCGTCAAGCGCGCCCTGCGCAACCGCACCATTGTCGGCGGCGGCGGCGCCTGCGAGATGGAGGTCAGCGCCTACCTGCACCGCTTCGCCGACAAGAACGTGCCCCACAAGCAGCAGGCCGTGCTCAAGAGCTTCGCCAAGGCCCTCGAGGTCATCCCCCGCCAGCTGTGCGACAACGCCGGCTTCGACGCCACCGACATCCTCAACACCCTGCGCGTCGAGCACCGCCGCGGCAGCACCTGGGCCGGCGTCGACTTTGCCCGCGAGGGCGTCGCCGACATGCTCGCCGCCTTCGTCTGGGAACCCGCCCTCGTCAAGATCAACGCCCTCCAGGCCGCCACCGAGGCCAGCTGCCTCATCCTCAGCGTCGACGAGACCATCCGCAACGAGGAGAGCGCCGCGCCCCAGGCCCCCGGCGGCCCACTGCCGCCCGGCGCCGCCCGGCGTGCCCTGCGCGGCCGCGGCCGGGGGATGCCGATGCGGTAGGGGGCTGGCGGGGATGTGCAGGCCGAGAAGGCAGGCCTGTCTCGTAAGTACAGGGCAGTCACAGAAAATCGAACCGGTTGCCGATCACGTGCATACGAACCAGAGTTGCTTTTTCCACTACAAAGTCCTTTCAGCCCAACCCGCCAAAGGCCATGTCCTCCAGCCGCTCGTCGTCGCCTGCCCGGCTCGGCCCGTCGCCCCCGCAGTGCTCGTTGTTGTCTGTCCCGTCGCCGTCTCCGTTCCCGCTTGCCGTCGCCGTCGCCGTCAATCCCGCTGCCGCTGCCGCTGCCGCTGCCGCCGCCGCCGCCGCCGCCGCCGCGCCCGGCGTGGTCAGCAGCCGTCCAATGTCCATCTTGGACACGAGCCGGCTGCTGGCGTCGGTCGTGCCCCCGCCGCCGGCGAGGCCCTCGTGGCGACCGTCCCCGGCACCGGTGCCGCCACCACGGCCCCCTCCCAGGTGGACGACGTGCACCACGCCCGCAATGCTGTCGACAACGCCGTCATCGGCGTCGTCAGCGTCGTCAGCGTCGTCAACGCCGTCAGCGTCGTCAGCGTCGGCAGCGTCGTCAGCGTTGTCAGCGCCGTCAGCGTCGTCAGCGCCGCCGCCGCCGCCGCCGCCGCCGCCGCCGTCTCCGTCGTCGTCGTCGTCCTGCACTGCGTCGGCGCCGCCGGCCGGGTCCAGCCCGCCCAGGTCGTGCGTCGGCAGCAGGGCGAGGCTGGGCACGGCAGGGGCGTGGCCGGCGTAGGCCGTGGGATTGTGCGTGGCATCCCTGCCGCCCCCGGCACCATCCTCCCCGGCGTCGTTGCCGTCGTCGCCGCCGTCGACGCCGTCGTCGTCGTCGTCTGGCTCGATCAGCATGTCGAGGTCGTGGTCCACGGCGGCCTCGCGCTCGGCGGCTGCTGCCGCGGCTGCTGCCGCTGCCGCTGCTGCCGCCTCGTCGTCGGTGCCGCCATTCACGCCGCCTGTGCCATCGTCGGCGGGGTTGCTGCCGTCATGGCCGCTGCCGCCGTGAGGAGGATGGTGCGGCGCGTGTGCTGCTGCCCCGTGCGCCCGCCCGTGTCCGTGTGCGGCGTGATGCGACGGGGGCAGCCCCGCGGCCGCGTCGCGGCTGCACACGCTGCTGCTGCTGCCGTCGCCCATCCCCACGCCCGGGAGCAGCCCGCCTGCGGTGCCGTCGCTGCCGGCGAGCTCGTCGTCGTCGTCATCGGGGGCGTTGAGCAAGGACGTGAAGGCGTCGGTGGTGTGCTGGTGGTGGAGAAGGTGATGGTGGTGGTCATGATGGTGTGCAGGGAGGGCGTGGTGTTGCGGGTGTTGGTTTTGGTGGTGGTGGTGGTGGTGGTGGTGGTGGGCAGCGTGGGCCTCCTCGTGGAAGGAGTGGCTCAGGGGGTGGCTGGTGGCGTGTGGGTGGTAGTGGGTATGCTGCTGTTGTTGTTGTTGCTGCTGCTGCTGCTGCTGCTGCTGCTGCTGCTGTTGTTGTTGCTGTTGTTGCTGGCTCTGGTGATGCAGCTGCAGCGGGTGTGGGTGCTGGTGCTGCTCGGGCGACGGCTGGCTGATGATCTTGGGGTCGATGGGCTGCTGGTAGACGGCGGCCGCATGGGCACCGGGCAGGGGCAGCATGGCGTCGACGTGCTGGACGCCGCGCAGGCCGCCGGGCTGGTCCTGCAGCATGGGGTTGTGGCCGGGCAGGGCGGCGTGTGGCGGGATGGGGGACTCGGTGGGTGCGCGGAGGATCTGGCCGATGGACATGGCAGAGACGGGGCCGCGCAGGCCTTTGTAGTTGTCTGGGGTGATGAAGAGCGGTGGGTTGTTGTGTGGCTGTGCCTGGATTTGCTGCATCTCGTGTGCTTGGTTTGTCTGTACGCGCTGGTCGTGCTGGTGCTGGTCGTGCTGGTGCTGGTGCTGGTGCTGGTGCTGGTGCTGGTGTTGGTGCTGGTGCTGGTGCTGGTGCTGGTGCTGGTGCTGGTCCTGTGCCTGTGCCTGTGTCTCCTCCTGCCCGACGCTGTCCATGGCCATGGCCGTGTCGACCGAGGGCAGCGCCGCGGGAACGAACGGCAAGCCCCCCCCTCCCCGGCCCGGGTCCTTGCAGTGCGTGCAGTTGCGGATCACGTCCGACACGGTGTCCTTGATGCGCGTCCAGTGGTAGCGCTCGGCAATGGTGGCGGTGGTCTTGTTGATGCCGGCGTGCTGCTGCAGGTGGATGTCGCGGGCGATGGCCAGCTGGCGGTCCGGGTTGCTGACGACCTCCTTGTCCTTGAGCATCAGCACGTCGCCGTCGAGCAGCTTGTAGGTCGTGGCAGCGCTACGCAGTCTGCTTTTCTCGGCGCGGTCAGCGCCCGTCGGGTACTCGCCGTACTTGAGGTAGAACTTGATCTTGTCGAAGCGGTCGTCACTCACATCGTCGGCGTCGGTCGCTCCCAGGTCGCGGCCGTACATGATGGCGTCCACCAGCCGCCCCGGGTGGCTCTTGAGGTTGCCGCCGCCCTTGACCCGCCCGATCCGCTTGAAGCCGAGCCCGTCCCAGATCCGGCACGACGCCACGTTCGTCTCGTACACCAGGTTGAAGACCGAGTACGTGTAGCCCAGCTTCGGCGCCCAGTCCAGGTACGCCTCGCCCATCAGCCGCCCCACGCCGCGGTTGCGCGCCGCGTCCGTCACGAGGAAGCCGCCGTTGCACACGTGGCTGCTGCGCCCCGGGTAGTTGGGCTTGATGTAGAAGCTGCCCAGGCACGCCGCGCTCCAGTCCCGGCCCTCCACCACGTCCGCCGCCCGCTCGATCCGCCCGAGCAACACGACCCCGCCAAAGTTCTGGAACCAGTAGCCGGCAAACTTCTCCAGCGGCAGTGGCTCCACCATCGGGTACGTGTCGCCGCCCTCGATCTCCTTGCGGAACTGGTCGCTCAGGTACAGCAGCAGCGACGGCGGCACCTGCGCCCGCGACGCAAACGGCACCACCGTGGCCACCGTCTGCCGGTCCCGCAGCGTCACCTGCCGTGGCACCACGCTCGCCGGCAGCATCGGGTTGGCCGCGTCGGGGTAGGGCGCTGCCCCAGACACCCGGTAAAGGGTCGGCGCGTCGGGGTCGTCCATGATGGCGGGCATGGCCGCGGTATTGCGGAGAGAAAGCAGAGCAAGAAAAAGAAACAAAAAAAAAGGAAACAAAACAAAAGCCGGCCGACAAGTTCTGCGACCTGGCGTGCCCGGGAGGGTGACAGCGACGAGGATGCGTTCTTGGAATCACGGAAGCGGGGAGGTGCATGTGCGGGCGGAAAGGGAAAGGCCATGGTCACGTGGTAGGTCATGGTCACGTGTTTAGCGTGTGACGTTGTGCCGGGGCCTGCCTCTGCGTTCCACGCCAGAAGACGGAAGAGACGGAAGTATCTTTTTTTTTTACGCTGGATCGATCGTACGGGGGAACATGGGCTGAAAATGAAAAGAAAACGTCCTTTTCCTGCATCGATCTGCTGCTCTGCTCGTACGATCGTGCTGGAAAACTAGAAAATCTTGGCGCCCGCCAGCAGCCACGGCCGCAGCCGCGGCAGGTCGGGCTCGACGCGCGAGCCGACCTCGGTGCGGCGGCCCTCGTCCCAGGCGCGTTGCAGGTCGAGGCTGGTCTGCCAGGGCACGATGCCGGCGTCGGCGTCGCGCAGGCGGCGGCGCTGGCCCATGGCGGCGGCGCGGCCGAGGACGCCGGCGACGACGGCGACGGTGCGCAGGCTGTCGTCGTTGCCGGGGATCGGGTACGTGACGCGGGCGGGGTCGGCGTCGGTGTCGATGAGGCCGATGGTGGGCACGCTGGCGAGGCCGCACTCGTGCAGCAGCACGCGGTTCTCGACCGGGTTGAGCACGACGACGAGGTCGGGCTTGAGCGGCCGCGGCCGGAACTGCAGCCGCTGGCCGGTGCGGTCCGGCAGCGCGTCGGCCAGCGGGCGGTCGCGCTCGTCGACGAGCGCCGTGCGGGCGCGCGCCAGCAGCACGTCGCGGTTCGTGATCGTGCCGGGAACCCACTTGGTGAACAGGTGGCAGGCCCCCGGCCCCGCCAGCCGCGCCGCCCGCACCACAATGTCCATGTGGCCCTGGCGCGTGCCCACAAAGAGCACCAGCCCGCCCCGCGCCGCCGTCGCCTCGGCCACGCGCGCCGCCCGCCGCAGCCCCGTCGCCGTCTGCTCCAGCGCGATCACGTGGATCCCGTCGCGCACCCCCAGGATGTACGGCGCGTTGCCCGGGTGCCACAGCGACGTGTGGTGGCCCAGGTGCGCCTGCGACGCCATCAGCAGCTCCAGCGTCACGTCCTTGGGCCCCGGCGGGTTCGCCACCAGCGCCTCCGGCCGGTACCGCGGCTGCACCGCCGCCCCCAGCTGCCGCGTCTTGCGCGCCAGCTTCGTCTTCGCCGCAAACTCCTGCACCACCGAGCCGGAGCCTGCGCCGGCCCCGGCCGGGCGGCGCCGGCCCCACGCGGCCGTCCGGGCAATCGACGGCAGCGCCGCCGCCGGTGCAGACGGCGCGGATGCGTCCTTCTGGAGCGGTTCTACCGTGGCCGTGGCCGGTGCTGTTGTCGTCGTTTCGCTCGAAAAGCCTCGTCGGCTCAGCTGGAAGAGCACTCCCCGGCCTGCCGGTTAGTACACAACAAACCAAAAAGAAACAAACGCCCACAAAAAAAACACACCTTGCCGAACAGCTGCACTCCGTACAATCATCGTGTCGAGTCGGGCACCGCCAATGGTTGATGGGAGGTCGTCAGGGTGAACCCGTTCGTCGCCGAAGCATTTTCGGCACAGCAAAATTTCCGGACCCACAACGTCACGTGCCCGATTGGCTGCCAACAAACATTGGCTCCCCACTACATACTACTCGTAAGATACATACGACAACGTCTTTTCTCAAAGCCTCGCTGAGCGTGGAAGCAGAACAGGAATGGGAAAATAGTGTGTCTTGCCTTTGTATCGACATCCTTTCGAGACATCGGAAAGCAATCTTGCTTCGTCTACCGCGTGCAGACATTCACGCACAGCCAGAAAAAGAAAAGAAAAATAACCTCCCTCCATGGCCACGACTCCTCTACCGCGTCAGCCGCGAAATCGTAAACACCCCAACAATCACCACCGCCAGCGACACCATCGCCCCCGGCAGCAGCAGCTCGTTGGGCACCCCCTGCACCAGCTGCTCGCCCGGCTCCACCGTCCCCAGGCTGAGCCCGCCAAAGCTGAACAGCGGCACCGGCGACCGGCTGCGGTGCCCGTGGTGGTGCCCGTGGTGGCCGTGGCCGTGGCCGTGGCTGCCGTGGCCGTGGCTGCCGTGGCCGCCGTGGCT
>PCDN01000016.1:187058-198314 GCA_002778105.1 Ceratocystiopsis brevicomis
GCCTTGCGGGAATGCCGGGCCCGGCCTGCCACCGTCTGCTTCTTCTTGTTGAGGTCGCTCTCGAGTTTGCGTCGGATGGCCTGGGGGGGGGGGTTAGATCACGAGCAAAGCACCAGCCACACGATTACACGATCACACAATCACACGACCACACGATCAAGCAAAACAGCAAGACGCACCTCATCGCGCTTCGTCTGCTTCTGCCGGCTGGCACTGACCGTCGAGCCAGCCCCGGTCCCGGCCCCGGCCCCGGCCCCGGCTGCGGCCCCGGTCGTCGCTGCGCCCACCTCGGAGCCGGCACCAGTTTCGTGCACCGGCCGCGGTATGCTCGACCCGGCAGCCGGGCTGCTGTTAAACGGGATGGCCCCGCGTTGGCGGTTGGGCGTGCCCCGAACCGTGTTTCCCGACATCGTGGCGCAGACAGAGCGTGAGACAGAAAAGGAGGGAGGGAGGGAGGGAGGGAGGGAGGAGACAGGGAGGGAGGCAGGGAGGGAGGGGAAAAGGGCTCAGGGGTAGAGAGAGAAGAGACGAAGAGAAAGAATGGCCTGCCTCGCTGCAGAAAAAAAAGGAGCGCTGGCCAATGGGGTCCGGGACGAGCGGGCACGAACAGACGAGAACTGGGCGGGCTGGCGTTCCCTTTGCCCTAGATCCAGCGGTGTGGTGGTGTGCTCTGCGGGTGGGCTGGTGTGGCCAGTGGCGGGGCCCTGTTGTTGTCAGGGGACCCAGGTACCCGAAGATGGCCGGTGCTTGGCGGGGTTGTCGATACCCCTGCACCCCCTGTATATGCATACACTTCGTGTATTCGTCTATGGGGGTTCTCTGGAATCATGAGATCACGATCTGTTACGGATACTTACTCACTTCCTCAACTCCAAGAATGCATTACGCCGCCCCGATCGTTGGACGCTGACGAGTCCCATCCAGACCGGCCTGGCCGTTTGTTTTCCGGATGTCTGCTTTTGTCCACAGAGGACGACGCGCGTAAACAAAAGAACCAACAGCCGTTCTGGGGCGGCTCTTTGGAGGCCAAACACGGCCGCTCTCGTTATTGCTGTCCTGCCCAGACGCACAGATCGACATTGTGCCAAGACAACGAGTGTGCCCTTTATGAACTCGGTTCCGGACTCCCTCCCGGCGCCCTGGCGTCACCTCTCGTCTCCGGTGGATCCTTTCCCACTTACTTACAGCGCCGTCGCACGGAGCCAATCTCATCGCGCCTCGAACAGCAGGCCTCAGTAGCGCCTCGTATAAACCGCCCAGATGGCCCCGTTGCTGGGCAACGGGAATCAACAATCACCCCCCAAGCGCCGTTGCAAGGCAGGCCCGACCCAGGGCGGCTGCGCTCCTTCTGCATTCCAATAAACTCTCACCGGTTGCTACATTGTTCTTTCCCCTTTGGAATTCCTTTCTTGCATCCGTTCTTTTTTTGCTTCACACTCTTCAATCCTAGCCACTGCGATTTGATATCGTCATCTTTACCTACTCTCCTTCTTTTCCATTGTCTGTAGCAGACAGGACAAGAACACCACTGCGCTTGCAGACCATCTACACCCCAAACGCTTTTGTCAACAGAGAATCCCCTTTCCGCAGAACAGCACACCGGAAAGGGGCCTCGTCTCTCACCCTCTCTCGCCTCCTCTTTCTCCCCTTCCTACAACCTCTCTCTTCAGCCAAGTCCCACTGCGACTGAGCACAACCACAGGATCTCTCCTCCGCCCGGCCTAGCTTGCCCTGCAAGAGGTGAGAAGAGAAGATGGCCATACCAGGGCCCAGGGGATGTGGCCAAAGGAAATGCATTCTAACACCCCAGTTTCGGAACACATTGCGATATAGGTGCGCTTAACTGCAGCAACTTTTTTCGACAACGACAACATAAAATCGACGACAACAACGACAACAACGACAACCAACGCCAACAACGCCAACGCCAACAACAACGACGACAACGACAACAACAACGACAACGACAACGACAACAACGGCACATACTCGACGATTTTCCTTCCGAACTCAACTCGCACCCTCCAGACAAACACAACCATGCTGTCCAACCCCATTTCCAGCCCTCCGCCCAGTGCTCTTCAGTCCCGCCAACGGCTGCATCGTCGCCAACGATCCACGCCTGCAGCCTTTGAGATGAAGATGTCCGCCGGCGCCCTGCCCGCGCCCGCCACTGCCACTGCCACTGCCACTGCCACTGCCGCTGCCGTCGCTGCCGCCGTTGCTGCTTCACAAGCCCACACTCCGTCGCAGCAGCCCCGGCAGCCGTCACTCGCTCGCCAATCCAGCCACCGCAGAGGCCAGAGCTTAGACAACCGACGCCAGCAACTGCAGCAGCGCCACGAGAGACAACAGCAGCACCTGCAGCAGACACGCATGGCGGCAGCCGTGGCATCCAGCACCGGCTCGCTCGAGCAGGACCTCCAGACCTTGGTAGGTAATGGAACCAATACTAACACAGGACTCACAACGACACAACAACAGCATGTTATGCGAGAAATGCAGCAGCAATGCACAGAACGCCCGGGCAGCACCCGCACCACACAGCCCTTTGCTCGGCAGTCTCACGACACACAGACAAGACAATCACAGCAAACGAACGCTGCTTTTGACTTCTACCCCGAACCCACTGCCGCCACAACCATGCGCAAGAGCCTCTCCGGCAGTGGCTATTCCGAGAAGCAGCACGACTTTCAACTTTTTGGCAGCTCCGACCTGGATGGCTTCCCGACCAACCCTGCGACGCCCCGAGACTGCAACAGCGCCGCGGCCTTTGCTGCCGCTGGCGTTCCGTCGCCGGGTTGGCAGTCCGAGGAAGAGACCTCCAGCACGCGCAGGGTCTCGCGCCGGGTCAGCAACGGGATCCTAGACCGTGTATCCCGGTTCGAGGACCTTGCCGTCGACAATATGCCCAGACCAGCCACGCCTCTCCATCAGAACAACAATGGTATGCACAGACAGAGGGAAACGAAGAAGACGGGCAAAGCTAACATGCCCAACGCAGCCTACTTTGCACCAACACCACGAGCCACGCCCCAGGACAAACTGGCCGTGTTCGAGCGCAATACGCAACTCGCCCGTTTCTCGGACGAATACGACGAGTCCATGGAAGAGACGCTCAAGCCCCAGCGCAACCAGTCCAACCGCTCGTCCGGCATTTTCGAGGATATGCGCCAGCAAGCAGAGGCCGCTGCGGTCATGGCGACCCCACCGCGCTCGGCCATGCTGCAAATGCCCATGACCCCGACCGACTTCATGAACATGGGCCAGGTCAGCTCCGACTTTCTGAACCTGCAGAGCAGTGCCTTTTCCGCCATGCCGATGCCGGCCAACATGCAGCACCTTTCGCCTCCGCTTTCGCAACAATCCACCCCGGCAACGGTCCAGGACATGTTTGTCGGCGACGCTCTGGGCTCGGGCACGCTTGCCGACCACGTCGGCCTCTTCAACAAAGCGCGCTACACCACACAACAGGCCATGTCGCCTTTGGACAACGTGTACCATTCGTCACCGGCATTTTCGGACCACATGGGCACCTTTGACCGCCGGTCGTCCCATCGGCGCAACGAGTCGGTGAACAGCGTGGCCAGCGTGTCCAGCGTGGCCAGCACGGCCAGCATCGCCACCACGGCGAGCATGTCCAGCCTGGCCGACATGAACCTGGAGGAGACCCGGACGGACACGGGTGTCACGTTGGACGACATTGCAACGTACATTGACGGACCCAGCCCCGTCGACGGCAAGTGGCGGTGTGTGTACGAAGGTTGCAACAAGCGCTTTGGCCGCAAGGAAAACATCAAGTCGCACGTGCAGACACATCTTAACGACCGACAATACCAGTGCCCGCACTGCCAGAAGTGCTTTGTCCGGCAACACGACCTCAAGCGGCACGCCAAGATCCACACGGGCGTCAAGCCGTACCCGTGCGAGTGCGGCAACAGCTTTGCACGCCATGACGCCCTGACACGCCACCGCCAGCGCGGCATGTGCATTGGTGCGTTTGACGGTGCCGTGCGCAAGGTAGGCAAACGCGGCCGGCCGCGCAAGAGCAGGCCCGATCTGGAGACGCGGCGCGAGAAGTCGTCGCGGACGCGGTCAAAACACCAGGCGTCGGGGTCGGCGTCGGCGAGCCCGCGCGACTGGCAGCTGTCGTCGTCTCCGGAGGCGTACCTGCACTCGGACAACAGCTCCGACAGCTCAGCATCCAATTCGCCTCGCAGCGACTACTCGGGCCACCTGTTTGACAACGAGCAGTTCCACAGGCTGGATCTCGGCTTTGGGATGGCCAACCCGATGGCGGCCCCGTCGACGGCGGCACCGCGAGGGACGGTCAGCAGCAGCAGCGGCACGATGAACCCGAGTGCGCTGGTGGTGTCGTCGGCGCCGATGCCGGGCGCACCGCCGTCGGCGCACGCGTCCCCGCTGGTGGCGGCATCGCCGTCGGCACTGAGCCAGTTCGCATCACCGCACGCGCACAGGCAGCAGGCGGGCGCTGGCGCAGAGGGCGCAGAGGGCGCAGAGGGCGCAGAGGGCGCAGAGGGCGCAGAGGACTTTTTGCCAGCACAGTATGCCGTGTCGCCGGTCAAGAGCACGGGCAGCCACTACTCGCCACAGCACCCATCGACACCACCGGAGCTGTCAGCGTCGAGCTCGCCGCCGCAGTCGTCCACGCGTTTCTTCGACATGGATCCCTATGCAAGTTACGACGAGGACGATTCGCTGGATTTGAGTGCTCCGTTGAGCAGCAGTCGGTGCGGGCCGCTGGGGGGTGGGCTGGTAGACGCGGGGCTGTCGTCGTCGGGCGGCTCGCTGGAAGACGACATGCTGCTGATGAAGGCGCTGTCGGCGGACGACGTGCTGGCGCAGCTGGACAACTCGGGCCTGAGCATGCTGAACACGAGCCGGTTCGACGACGACTACGCCCTGTTCACCAACAGCGACGATTTGCTGTTTGGCAACTAGCGGGGCGCGTCAACTGGGTGCATGTGTACGATACGATATAGAGGCCCTTTTTGGGAGTTGGTCACGACGTTTGGATGATTTTGTCTTTTTTTTTTTTTTTTTTGAACTACTTTTTCTTTTTGGATATGGGCCGGACAAAGTTTTTATTTTCTATTTTTTTTTCTTTTGTTTGGTTATACGGGACAGAGGGACCGGGGGTCGGGGGGATAATATTGTGGCGCTTTCCCGGGACGGGACGAAGGGAGGCCAGGAGGACGGATGCTGGGTCTTCTGCTTTCCTTTCTTTTCGCTCCGGACAGGACGAGGACGGTGCCTGTTTCGATAGATAGGTCCATATGAAGAGAGGGGATGAACGCACGGAGCACGGCGTGTCTCATAACAGGCTGTCGCCGAGGGCGCTGCGGACGAGGGAGCAGCCGGCGCGGACGGTCTGGTCGGCGGCGAGGCCGTTGTCGTCGGGGCCGAGGCGGGGGTTGACCTCGACGAGGTCGACGGCGACGAGGCTGCCGGTGGCGTGGACGGCCTCGCAGATGTAGTCGCCCTCGCGGAGGGTGAGGCCGCCGCGGACGGGGGTGCCGGTGGAGGGGGCCCAGAGGGGGTCGAGGGCGTCGACGTCGAAGGAGAGGTGGATGGGGGTGTCGGCGCCGATGTGGGCGAGGGCCATGTCCATGACGCGGCCGATGCCGTGGCGGTCGATGTCGAACATGCTGAAGGCGCGGATGCCGAGGTCGCGGAGGATCTGCTTCTCGGGGCGGTCGACGTCGCGGAGGCCGATGTAGACGATTTTGCGGGGGCTGACGCGGTGGTCGGGGGTGATCCAGGCGAACGGGCCGGACTCTGCCTCGGCGCGGGCCAGGCCGGTGAGGAAGGCGACGGGCATGCCGTGGACGTTGCCGCTGTCGCTGGTCTCGGGGGTGTTGATGTCGGCGTGGGCGTCGACCCAGATGAGGGCCATCTCGCGGGTGCCGCCGGAGCGGTGGCGCACGGCGCGGGCGGTGCCGGCGACGGTGCCGATGGCGATGCTGTGGTCGCCGCCGAGGGTGAGCGTCAGGCGGCCCTGGGCCGCGTGGGCGTAGACCTGGTCGGCGATGCGGGCGGTGACGGCCGACACGGCGCGCGGGTTCTTCATGCCGCGCACCGGCGGGTCGGCGGCCGGCGCCAGGTCCGCGTACAGGTGCACCGTGTCGTCGCCGTGCAGGCGGTAGCCCAGGTCGTCGCGCAGCTGGTCGAGCAGGCCGGCGGCGATGAGGGCGGCCGGCGCGGCGTCGGTGCCGGGCTTGCACTGGCCGCCGGAGAAGCCGACGGCGACGACGCCGAGGTCGGTGGCGTCGTTGAGGAACTTTGGCGTGACGGGGGAGGTGGACATGGCGCCGGGTGACGGNGGTGGTGACGGGGGACGGAGGACGGGGGACGATGCAGAACAAGGGCGGAGGGGAAGATGCTTGTCCCAAAGCGGAAAGCGGAAAAGAAAGTGGGTCCTGCTGACAAGGCAAAAAAAAAGAGTCGCGACGTGTTTTTTTTTTGTTTTTGTTCTTTGCGACGCGGGCGACTACGCTATTTCTACGTCGTAACGAGTACACAAGACGGCCTCGTGGAACGTGGCGTGGCGACAACGGACCGGTCGCGGCGCACTTGGGGCGGAGAAACGAAGCTTGGCAAGCGATGCACAGCGGCGGCCGAGAAGAGGCTATTCCCCTAAGTGAAGGTGGTTCCGCCGGACAGGCGGTGCTATTCCCCTAAGTGAAGGTGGTTCCGCCGGACAGGCGGTGCTATTCCCCTAAGTGAAGGTGGTTCCGCCGGACAGGCGGTGCTAGACCCCTAAGTGAAGGTGGTGCCGAGCCTGGACGTTTTATCGTCGGCGTGGGGATCAGGCTGGAATGGATCTTACGTAAGAGGAGGGAGAAAGAGAAAGAGAGAAAAGGGGGTGGAGAAGAGAAGAGGAGAGGAGAAGAGAAGAGAAGGAGAAAAGGAGAGAAGAGAAAGAAATGGAAGAGGAAGGAAGAAAAGAAGAGAAGAGACAGGAAGAGAAAGAAACGAAGAGAAAGAGAGGGAAAAAAAACGCAAAGAAAGACAGCGACAGCGAACAGCTGAAAGGAGCAACACGATTACCCAGGCGGTGATGAAAAGATCGACGGATACGAGCACAGGAGGAAATTGCCAATACGAAGCAAAGGGGAAAACCAGGAAAAAGGGAGGTGGAAGAAAGAACAAAAAAACGAGACAGGAAAGGAGAAAAAAAAAAACCCCATGGAAGGAAATGAAAACACCCCCTAAAAAAACGCCGAAAAACAAACAAAATACGAAGACAAAAAGACCGGGCGACCGAGGAAGCGCCCCTTTCTGGGGCCGGCTGCAAGCTGGGCGACCGCCGGAGACGCCGTTCCAAGACAAGCAACGGTGGTGGCGGTGTGGGACGAACAGCGGCGGTTGTGGCGGTTGTGGCGGTTGTGGCGGCTGTGGCGGCTGCGGAGGGTGTGGCGGTTGTGGCGGCTGGCGACTGGGGCTGGCGACTGGCGGCTGGCGGCTGGCGGTTGGCGGCTGGCGGTTGGCGGCTGGCGGCTCCAGTTTACAGTGGGACAAAGGGGTCCATGACGCAAAGGCTCCACGGCCCGCACACCGCCTGTGCGGCCGCCCCGCACGTATCTTACAGAGAGAGTAAGTACTCGTACTTGTATCTTACCGACTCGTACTCTGCCGGAGAAGGTGGTTTTGCTCTACCCTGCTTTGGCCCCCCCATGCCAGTCGTCAGGGGGAGGAGGGTTTTGACTTGGCTCATTCCGGCGGCCGAGTTTCGTCCAATCTTTTGCACGGATGAGGATGCACATTTCCCCCCCAAGGAGAAAGGGAGGGAGACCTTAACCGTGAAGAATGTTTAAGTTTTTTTGCCTGCATTCCCTGTTGCCGCCCCCCCGGTTTGTCCGTTTTCGTTAGCATGGGGGGAACAGACAAAGAACGGCTGGATCGCGCTGATCTTGTTTCCCGGCTAAGAGGCCCGACCGCCTGCGTTCCACCTGGCTCGTACACCGTGGGACGGCATTGTCCTCTTCTCTGTGCTGGAGGCCATTGGTCGTTGTTGCCTCTGTGCCGCCTGCTCGAGCCTCGTATTGCCGTCTGATCGACATCGTGGGGCTCTGGTCTTGGCTGACGTCCTGTCCGACCTCGTCTCGTATTCCCCGGCCGCGAGCAGCTGCCGGCCAGGAACGCAACCCGAAAATAGGACACGAGGCGGCGCCCGCGCGGCGAGAGGCGAGAGCAGCGAGTGACGAGCGGCGAGCGACAGACAGCCAGCCGGGTGCAGTCCGTCCTTTTGTCTTGGTCTACGTGCTTCCCCATCTTGGCGAGAGAGGGGGGGGGGGGGGGAGGAAGTATATAAGGGGATGGTCTGTCTGTCTTCGGTTTCTTTTTTTTTTTTTCGTTATCCAAGACACTCATCCTCTCCATTCCATCGTTCTCCCAAGAGACCACAATCGCTCAATTTTTTTCACCAACACAATCGTTCCAAACAAAATCGTCACCATGCGTTACTCTGCTCTCCTCGCTCTGGCCGGCGCTGTCGCTGCCGCCCCTTCTGCCGAGGCCGACGGCTGCGCGGCGGCGCCGGCCCCGGCTGCGCCGTCGGCGTCTGCCGGCGCGGCGGCTGACGCGGAGTGGACCGTGTCCGACTTCACGTACACGGGCAACACCGTGTTCAGCACGCCCGCCCACTCCAACAGCTACGGCGACGTGCAGTTCACCGTGCACAACGCGGCCCTGACGACGGCCCCGTCCATCGTCTGCTCGGCCTCGAGCTCGTCGCCGGAGCCCTACTTCGACGGCAGCCAGACGTACCAGTGCCAGCCCGTGGCCGGCGCGTCGCAGGTCGAGACCTCCTTCACCTTCACCGCCGCCAACGACCACGCCCTGTTTCTGAGCCAGACCTGGCCCTACGGCCACTACGCCGGCACCGTCAGCGTCGACCTGACCTGCACCGACAACGAGTGGAACAACCCCAACTGGGAGGAGGGCGCCGTCTTCTCCAACAAGACGCACACCTGCACGGCCCCGACCTTCCCGATGACGATCTCGGAGCGCGACTAAAGAAAAGGCTTTTTCTTTTCGTGAAGGAACAGGGAAACCGAAGGGGTCCATAACAGGCCCTAGGGGACACGGGGGGACGGGAGCGGGAGCACGGGAGGACATGAGCTGTACATACGTTGCACACGTTGTTGTTGCAGGGATGGCAATCTCGATGCCCGGGCTGGGGGGAGGGGGGAAAGCATGAGGAGAGTATATATACCGGTGAAAAGAAAATCATTGCATGGCAAACAGGGGTATCGTAACAGTGTCATTCTTGTGCTTGTCGGGGAGGAGTGGTGGTGGTGTCTGTTTGGGTGTGACGGGTGTGGGGTGTCTGTTTGGGTGTGACGGGTGCGGGTGTGTTGGTCGTCTCGGGCATGTCCGTGGCGCCCCTCGTGTCTGCTGCCGTCCAGCTCCCCCCAGACAGACGGCCGCACAGCCCGTCCGCGCACCCGCAGCCCACGTGCGTCGAGATCGAGGGGACGGGGATGGCCATCCGGGTCGGACGCCGCCTCTTCCGGGTTGAGCAGCGCGTGGACGTGTATGGCAGGTGTGTGTGCTGGGCTGTATGTCGGCATCGGCGGCAGAAGCCCCCGTGCCCAGTGACACACCGACTGGCGACAACAGCAACGGGCCTGCAGGCTAGAGAGGCCAAGAACGGACCGGGGACACTCGCTCGGGGGGTCAGAATGGCCAGAGATCGGCTGGCGTTTGTCTCTCCTGTTCTTTTTTTGGTTTCGTATTTCTTTCTTTCGTTTTTTCTTATCTCTTCTACGTGCATTGGGTTCGCCGTCCTGTGTGCGGTCGCTAGTCGCCCACGAATGCGCAGCCCGTTCGGCGTCGGCAGCCAGGGCTCCCAAGCGCCACCGCCCAGAGCGCCGTTGTCCACGTCGACGCCGTTGTCAACGTCGACGCCGTTGTCAACGTCGACGCCGGCGACACGCGCACCGTCTCAACAACGCCATCGCCGTCCCGTTTCATCGTTTCATCGTTTCATCGCCCCATCGTTTCATCGCCCCATCGCCCCATCGCTCCATCGCTCCATCGCGCATCGCGCATCGCGCATCGTCCGCGTATTCGGATCCTTCTGCTTCCGCCTGTCGATCCAGGGCGCGAGCGGAGGGGCGGGGAGGGGCCGGGGGCCCCTGCCGGCAGCATGCTCGACCAATCGCGTGGCGCGGAGCCGGCGCCTGCAGCGGCAGAAACGCCAGGACAGGGCCCGTTCGCAGGCAAGATCAGATCCGGATGCGTCGCGGCCACGACGCCCATCGCGCCGGCCCTGCCGCCTGCCCCGCCAAGGGGCCGCTGGGTGCCTGTGCGCTGGTCCGACCTGGTCCTGTTCGCCGTCCCGCGCACGGCGCCCGTCTTCGACCAACCGACGACGACGATGGCGTCCGTCGCCAGCCAAACAGACAGACAAACAACATGCCCCTCAAGTCGTTGCGTGTTGCTTTCTACCGAGGCATTTCCTATATTCTTCCCCATGTCCCGTTCGCCTTTTCAATTCCCACCCCCCTTCTTATGTGTCCATTGTGTGTCATTGTATCCTCCCATCCATCCGCTTGATCCTTTCCGACCTTCTTTCTTTTTTCTACCCCCCCCCCCTTAACATCTACAGCAGCGCAACAACTGCCAGCACCGCCGGGACCAGCCCCGCCAGCAGACCTGCCCCGCCCCCCAACGACGACATCGCCGCGCCCGCCGTCACCGCTGCCGCCGTCGAGGTCGTCGCCGTCGATGAGCTGGTCGCCGTCGTCGCCGTCGTCGTCGTGTCGCTGGCATTGCCCGCGCCGCCCGCCGCGCTACCGCCTGCCGCGCTGCCGCCCGGCGACGACGACCCGGCACCGCTCGTGTCCGAGCTGCCGTCCGACGACCCAGACCCGCTCGCGTGCGCACGGCGCAGGCCCCAGCTGCCGTGGCCGCCGTAGCCACCGGCGCCACCGGCACCACCGGAACCACCACCCACCGGGCACACCGTCGTCGACACGGCGTACGTCTTAGTCGACGTGTGGCCGACCGTGCAGTGCTTGTCCCACTTGTGGCAGTACGCCACGGTCGAGCACGACGTCGTGTAGATGATCGACGTCGTGAACGACACCGGGGCCGTGCTCGACGGCGAAGTCGACGGCGATGCGCTAGGGGCCGGGCTGGACGGCGACGGCGACGGTGACGATGATGGCGACGGCGACGGCGACGGCGTCGGTGACGATGATGGCGACGGCGACGGCGACGGCGTCG
>PCDN01000016.1:212004-233199 GCA_002778105.1 Ceratocystiopsis brevicomis
CCGCCGCCTCAAACTGCAGCCGCAGCTCCTCGAAGCTCTGCTCCGTCGGGTACCCGCCCACCAGCTGCGCCGGCGCCCCGCGCCCGGGGCCGTACGCGCTGAACAGCCAGGTCGGCCGCTCCTCGGTCAGGTCCTTGGCGATGCCCGCCGCCGTGATGTTGTATGGGTTGGTGCCCGCCGCCGCAGCCGTCGATCCCGCCGCCGGCGCTGCCGCCGCCGCCGTCGTCGTCGTCGACGATCCCGCGCTCCCGCTGGCCGCCCCGAACACGCCAAAGCGATTCGACGACGACGACGACGACGACAACGACGACACGACGCCGCTGTTGGGGTGCTCGAAGCGACACGAATCTGGGGGGGGGGAAAGAAGGTTAGCCAAGAGCCAAGAGTTCACAACACAACGACGCACAGGCCGCGTCACGTACTGCCAAACCGGCAATGGCCCTGCGACCAATATTTGCAAATGGCCATGGCGGCGGGAGGATGGCCGTCGATGTCGTGGTTGGTGGGCGAGGTCGAAGTCGAGGTCGCGGTCGTGGTCGAGGGGAGAGATGGCGAGAAGAAAACGGGCGAGAGCAGGAGCTGCAGGAGCTGCAGGAGCTGCAGGGGGGGTGGGGGAGAGTGAAAGAGTGGAGGTCAAAATACAGTGTGGTTTTCGCTACTTGTGCTATCTGCACTGTTGCACTGGATGTGCCTTACTGTCCAGGCGAAACTGTGTGCCTGTTTGTGCCTTACCGTCCAGGCCCGAGACTGCCTGTTTGTGCCTTACCGTCCAGGCCCGAAACTGTGTGCCTTGTCTTTCCGGCTCCGACTCGATTACGATGGCGATGGCGATCGATCCTTCACGCCCTCGCCCGGAACTCCACCATCGGCCCGTCCTTGACACTGGTAAACGTGTCCAGCAGCTGGTACTCGTCCGGCCGGTGCCGCCCGTATGGGGCGCCCGCCCGGCCCTCGCCCCGGTGCGCGTCCGGGTCGTCGCCGCTGCCGCCGCCGCCGCCGCCGCCGCTGCCCGCCGCCCGCATGTCGTAGCAGAACAGCAGGCGCGCGAGCGCCGTGGTCAGCTCCAGGTACGCCAGGCCCTTGCCGATGCAGCCGCGCGGGCCGATGCTGAAGGGACAGAAGGCGGCGTGGGCGCGGGCGACGGCGTCGGCGCCGCCGGGCGCCTCGGCGGGCAGCCAGCGCGTGGGCCGGAAGGCGAACGGCTCGGGGAAATGGGCCGGGTGGTGGTGCAGCGCGTAGTGCGGCACGCCGACGACGGTGCCGGCCGGCAGGGCGTGGCCGTCGACCACGAGGCCGCCGGCGAGCACCTGGCGCGGCAGCAGCCCGGCCACGGACGGGGCCAGGCGCATGGCCTCGTCGAGGCAGGCGCGCAGGTAGGGCGTTGCCGGGTGGCTGCCGGTGCCGTTGCCGGTGCCGGTGCCGGTGCTGGTGCTGCGGATGGCCTCGACGTCGCAAAAGGCCGACCGCACCTCGGCGGTCACGCGCGCCAGCGCCGCCGGGTGGCGCACCAGGTAGAAGAGCGTGGCCGCGAGCGCGGTCGACGTCGTGTCCGAGCCGGCAATGATCAGCAGGTTGCTCTCGCCCCAGAGCTCGGGCATGCCGAATCCGGCGCCGGTCTCCGGGTCGCGCGCCCGCAGCAGGTGGTAGAAGAAGTCGCGGCGGCGGTCCTGGTCGGTGCCGGCGCTGTCGTCGGCGTTGTCGTCGGCGTTGTCGTCGGCGCCGTCGGCGTCGGCGCCCCGCTGCGTGCGCTCGGCCAGCTGCGCGCGGCTGTACGCCATGTAGCGGGCACGGCCGGCGGCGATGCGGCGGAAGAGCACGCGGTCCAGGCCCAGCGTGTGGAGGACGGGCATGGAGCCGCACAGCAGGTGGCGCTGCGACGCCAGGGCGACCAGGCCGATGGCGTAGCGGTTGTCGGGCCGCTCCAGCAGGTGGAAGGCCTTGCCGAAGCACAGGTCGCCGAGAATGTCCATGGCCAGGTAGTTGCACCAGTCGGCCATGTTGCGCGGCGGGGACCATCCCTTGTTCGTCTCCGTCGAGTCGGCGCCCAGCACGGCGCACAGGGTCCGGATGTTGGCCAGCACAAAGCGCTCCATCGACCGCACGGCGCCGTCGGCAAACGCCTGCGACAGCACCCGCCGCTTGCGCGCGTGCAGCGCCCGGTCGCGCGCGTTGTGCGTGTTGGGCGCCGGGTGCACAAACGCGTCGTAAAAGGCCGACTTGGCCACGTTGGCCTGGAACCCGTAGATCGCCCGCAGCGCCGTCGCGCTGTTGAACGACACGCTGCCGGGGCCGAACCGCACCACGGCGCCGTACCGCTCGTGCAGCCGCCAGAACTGCAGGTGCCGGTCGCCCCGCCACGCATAGTACAGCATGTAGCCGTCCGTCAGCTTGGCCAGCAGCGGGCCGGGGTAGCGCGCCAGCGGATGGAAGAAGACGCGGTAGACGGCGAGGGCGATGGCCTGGACGAGGGGGGGGGGGGGGGAGGATTAGCCAGGAGCACCAAGAGGGACGGCATACGACGACGTACAGAGACAACAGCCGCGGCCAGCACGAGGCCAGCCCAGGCGGCGAGACGCGCTCCAAAGGGTTCCATGGTGTGGGATGGATGGGAGGAATGAACGCGACGACGAAACGGACAAAGGGGTGACACCAAAACGAACAAACGACGGGACGAACGACTCCCTTTCAATGCGGCGGCCTCGGAAAGCCGCGGCTCAACCAAGCGCCCACGTCCTGCGGCCGTCTTCCCCGCAGATCCCGGTCTGCCAACCCCAACGCAAAGCCCCCATGCACCAACACCCGTCGTGTACCCGTGATGCACACCGGTGCTGCATAATGGCAGCAGCGGATCGAACCCGCACGGCTAGCAACGGAAAACGGAACAGGCGGAAAGAGACCGTGGGGGGGGGGGGAGATGGGACAGCTGAGACACGGCAGACACGGCAGACACGGCAGACACGGCAGACAGGGAAAACAGGGAAAACAGGGTACACAGAGTACACAAGAAAAGGCAATCATCACACAAGAACACAAGAAACACCCGCCGGATCCGATTCTATTCATCTGGCTGAAACGCGCCATCGGCACGCCGTCGCCGCCGGGACGCCACACGCCTGTCACGGCATGCCGGTCCCGGCTGGCTTCGCTTCTATGGACCGAGACGGGAGCACGGCGTGGCGAGACCGTTGTCCTCCTTCCTTCATGGCGTATCCTTTTTTTTTCTTGCCCTGTTTTGCTTTGGATTCCATCCCACCAAACTCCAGACAAGGACCAAGGGGCACGGGGAAAACAGAAGAAAAGAAGAGGAAAAAGAAAAAAGAAACAAAAAAAAACCGCGGAGCCGATCCGGACTATTCCTAAGCCGTCTTGACCTGCGCCGGCGTCACCTTCTTGCCGTCCTTGTTGTACCGCACGCGCGGCGGAGGCGCGCGGTTGCGGCGGCCGACACGGGAACGGACACTGCCCACCAGTGTTAGTACGTGTGGGGGGGGGGGGAGAGGGGGGGGAGCAGAAAATGAAGCAAACTGAATGGGGGTGGAATGGGGTGGGAGGTCGCCGCCAAGGTTCTTCTCAGCCGCCCAACGCCGGCCGGCGTGCCAGGCAACAAAAAAACCCGTGCACAGCCAGCCGGCGTGGTTGTCTCTCCCGAGGACAAACGTACCGAACGATCTTGCCATGAATGGCGCAAGACACGCAGTACTGCAGCTTGAGGTACATCTTGGGGACGGTGTAGTCGGCAAAGACCGACGCGTCCGAGATATCGCCTGATGGTCAGCAGGCGTTCCTTTCATGGCGAGACAACAAGGGGGACCCATACGAATCGCCGCAGACTCGACCATGTTGCGGATGGTAAACCGCTTGATGGCCTTGTCCTTGGGCGTGCACCGCGAGCAGTTGGAGCACCGGATCGGCTTGACGTGGCCGCGGCCCTTCTTGTTGCGGCCGCTGCAGGAGAGGGGTTGGTTAGCCAGAGATCGTTTGCTTGGGCATCGTTTGTTCGTTGCAGAGCATTGTCGCCTTTCGACTGCGGGTCGGAGGGCACGCACTTGTTCTTTCTCTTCTTGACCATCTTGGCGGTTGATTCTCCGGACGGAACAAACTTGGTTCGGAGGGAAAGAAAAAAAAAGGGTTGGCGGTGGTGGTGGTGGTGGTTGAGGAGAGGAGAGGAGACGAGCGAAAGACGACGAACAAAGTCCTGATCCAAGTCCAAAATCAGGACCGAGAAAAAAAGAATATTTTCCAGCCAATCCCCGCCCAAACCCCTCGCACAAGCCCTACACACGTGATGTCAGTATGCCGCCCCCCCACGTCTTGCCATTCTTTTTTCTTTTTTTTTAGCGTGCGCGAACCGCCCCGCCCTAAATTTCTTTTTCCCTCTTTTGGCCCTGCTGAGCACCGAACTCGAAATTCCCTTCTCTTCTCTTTTCTGTTCATCCCTCCACACATCCCACGCATCGAAACTCGCCTAGGACGCAATATTTATTGCCAGGTACGTTTTGCCATGATGCCACGGACCGTTGGACGGATGGCGGCCGCCGCAGACGGCTGCGTGCGGTGATGCCGCCGCTGCCGGACGACTTTTGCCTTTCTTTCCATTTCTAACCCCCCCCAGGCAAGATGCAGATCTTCGTCAAGACCCTCACGGGCAAGACCATCACCCTCGAGGTGGAGAGCTCCGACACCATCGACAATGTCAAGTCCAAGATCCAGGACAAGGAGGGCATCCCGCCCGACCAGCAGCGCCTGATCTTCGCCGGCAAGCAGCTCGAGGACGGCCGCACCCTCTCCGACTACAACATCCAGAAGGAGAGCACCCTGCACCTGGTGCTGCGCCTGCGTGGTGGTGCCAAGAAGCGCAAGAAGAAGGTCTACACCACGCCCAAGAAGATCAAGCACAAGCGCAAGAAGACCAAGTTGGCCGTGCTCAGGTACTACAAGGTCGACGGCGACGGCAAGATCGAGCGCCTGCGCCGCGAGTGCCCGAACGAGACGGTAGGCAGCCACTATTTATCCCCGTCCTTTTTTCTTTTCTG
This sequence comes from Ceratocystiopsis brevicomis, assembly GCA_002778105.1. Classification (NCBI taxonomy): domain Eukaryota; kingdom Fungi; phylum Ascomycota; class Sordariomycetes; order Ophiostomatales; family Ophiostomataceae; genus Ceratocystiopsis; species Ceratocystiopsis brevicomis. Next base: position 217,038 of record PCDN01000016.1, read on the forward strand.
TCTTGGCTCGGCTTCCTCATCTAATCACAAAACAGTGCGGCGCTGGTGTCTTCATGGCGTCCATGGCCGACCGCCAGTACTGCGGCCGGTGTCATCTGACGTACGTCTTTGGCGAGAAGGACTAAGAGCAAAGCGAACACGGGGGGCAACCTCCCGTCCGTTGGGGACACGGATCTCGGGGGCGGAGCATCGTGTAGAGCTAGAGCCTCGCAGAACAGAGCGTTGGGGATCGCGGCCGGCCCGCACGGCCGAGGAGACGGACGCCACCAGCTTGTTCTGCCCGATGACGGCGTTTTGTGTGCTATAAAAAATCTTCTGCTGAAGTCTGTTTTGATCTGCCATACGTGCCATGCGTGTCGTGTCGTCTTTTTTGTGTGTCTACTGTCAACGAGATGCCCCTTATGCAAACCCCCCCCGCAGGTTGTCGTACTTGGACGCCGGAAACGCCGTGCACGCCGGCTTCTGCTGCAGCGCGGCCGGCCCCCCTAGGCCGGCGACGACGGTGCGCACGAGGCTGTCGGGGCCCGCCTTGTCGGCGCTGGCCTCCCACCACATGGCGCCGCCGAGCCCGCGCGCGCGCACAAACGCGGCCTTGGCCTGCGCGGCGGCGGGCGAGTCGTACGACACGAAGCGCCGCGTGGCCGGGTCGTAGCAGGAGGCAGCGCCGACGGCCGCGTCGTACGTCTCGCGCGCGCCCGCCAGCGGCAGCGCCTTGTAGTCGAACACGCCGGCCTCCCAGGAGCCCTCGGCCGCGGGCGCAAACGCGCAGCCGAGCCCGTCGGTGGCGTCGAACGCGCGCCCGTACAGCGGCATGCCGACGACGAGCTTGTGCGGCGCCACGCCCGCCCGGACGTAGCCGTCGACGGCCGCCTGCGTGCTGAACGGCGTGCGGGCCGGCGCCGCCGCGTCCGGGAACAGGTTCGCCTGGTGGCCGACGACGCGGTCCCACGCGCCAGCGTAGTCGTAGGCCATCAGGTTCCAGAAGTCGAGGTAGCGGTCCATGCCGGCCAGGTCCAGCGTCTCGTAGTGGCGCGCGCCCGCCGGACACGCCACCGTCAGCTCAAAGCGGTAGGGCGCCGCCAGCGCCGCGCCGTACGCGTCCAGCGCCGCCCGCACGTCCGCCAGCAGCGCCACGTACGCCGCCGCCTCGGCCGCGTCCTGCGGGTACTCCCAGTCGATGTCGAGCCCGTCGAAGCCGAGGTCGCGCACGAGCGCCAGCGCGGACGCGGCAAAGGCGGCGCGGCCGCCCGGCGTCATGACCGAGCCGGGCCCGCGGAAGTTGGCCGAGTACGTCCAGCCGCCGATGGACAGCAGCACCTTGAGGTTGGCGTTGCGCTTCTTGAGCAGGTGCAGCTGCTTGAGGCAGCCGTACAGGTTGGTGCCGGTGTCGTTCCACGAGTCGCCGTCAAAGTGGATGTCGGTGTCGGCCCACGCGTCGGTCAGCACGACCTTGCCCGAGTCCTTGTCGACGTTGGCAAAGGCATAGAGCACGTGCGTGAACTGGTCGGGGTCGAGGTCCTGGGGCCGGAACTTGCGGCCGTAGATGGACCAGTTGGTGAAGTAGACGACAGAGCGGAAGGCCATGGCGGGACGCGTTGCAACAACAGGCCACGCGATCAAATCCAAGGGCAAAGGGCAAAAACAAGAAAAGAAGAAAAAAAGAAAAGAAAAGAAAAAAAAAGAGGTCATGCCAGCCCATGCATGACGGACCACGCCGCAATGGGCCCCCCTCCTCCCCTCCCCTCCTTCTTATGGTATCTGACTACTCGTATCTTGCAGCTGCGGCGGTCCAGGACGGAACATTGAATCTCCGAGAGCGGCCATATACCCCATAGTTCTGGCGCACCCTATTGGCCAATAAAGGAAATGGCAAAGGACGCTAAAAAAAGTCTGGGAAAAAAAGTTTGAAAGCTTCGAATTTGGTTGATTTCTCTCTACGTCTGTGTGTCTCTCTTCTCGATCGCCAGTATTTTCTATCCCCATTCCCGCCATGACGAGCGTCAACTATCTGCTGCATGAGTCGGCCGTCGGCTATGGCATCTTCGAGGTGGTGCACCAGGCCGACGCCATTGGCCTGCGCCTGAAGGAGGTGCAGGACTCGATGGCGGACTTTTCCAAGTTTGGCAAGATGATCAAGCTGGTCAACTTTTCGCCGTGGAGGTAGGACAGACAGACGCTTATGGCGTCGTGGGATGGTGTGTGTACCTGTGGATTGGCGTACTGACGGACGGAACCTTCTTTTGCGACAGAAACCACGCCGAAGGCCTGCAGAACATCAACGAGCTGTCCGAGGGCATCCTGACCGAGTACCTGACGTCGGTGCTGGAGCTGAGCCTGCCCAAGACGAGCGGCAAGAAGGCCAAGGTGGTGCTGGGCGTGGCGGACCGCAAGCTGGCGGGCGAGATCAGCAGCGCGTTCCCGGGCGTGGAGTGCGAGACGACGGAGACGTCCGAGGTGGTGGCGGCGCTGCTGCGCGGCGTGCGGCAGTACGCCGAGAAGCTGCTGGCCGGGCTGCAGACGGGCGACGTGGGGCGCGCGCAGCTGGGCATGAGCCACGCGTACTCGCGGTCCAAGGTCAAGTTCAACATCCACAAGAACGACAACCACATCATCCAGCAGATCGCCACGCTCGACCACCTGGACAAGAGCGTCAACAGCGGCTGCATGCGCGTGCGCGAGTGGTACGGCTGGCACTTCCCGGAGCTGCTGCGCATTGTGCCGGACAACGTGACGTACGCGAGGCTGGTGCTGCTGATCGGCGACAAGGCGAGCCTGACGACGGCGGAGACCGCCGATCCGACGGCAGACGCGGCGAGCAAGGTGCACGCGCTGGCGGCGCTGCTGGGCGAGGACGGGGCGCGGGCCGAGGCGCTGGTGGCGGCGGCCAAGGTGTCGATGGGCCAGGACATTGGCGCGGCGGACCTGGCGATGGTGCAGGCGTTTGCGCGCAGCGTGTGCGCGCTGGCGGCGTACCGGACGCACCTGGCCGGGTCGCTGGAGCGCAAGATGGGGGCGGTGGCGCCGAACCTGCAGGTGATCCTGGGCACGCCGGTGGCGGCGCGGCTGATCTCGCACGCGGGGTCGCTGACGAACCTGGCCAAGTACCCGGCGTCGACGCTGCAGATCCTGGGCGCGGAGAAGGCGCTGTTCCGCGCGCTCAAGACCAAGGGCAACACGCCCAAGTACGGCCTGATCTACCAGAGCTCCTTCATCGGCCGGTCCGGCGCCCGCCACCGCGGCCGCATCTCGCGCTACCTGGCCAACAAGTGCAGCATCGCGGCGCGCGTCGACAGCTTCAGCGAGGTGCCGACGGCCCGCTTCGGCGAGGCCATGCGCCAACAGCTCGAGGACCGGCTTGAGTTCTTCGCGTCCGGCAAGCGGCCCAAGACGAACGTCGACGCCATGACCGAGGCCATGGCCAAGGTGCTGGCAGACGCGGGCGACGCGGGCGACGAGGCCATGACGGACGTTGCTGCTGCGCCGGCGGCGGCGGCAAAGAAAGACAAGAAGGAGAAGAAGGAGAAGAAGGAGAAGAAAGAAAAGAAGGACAAGAAGGAGAAGCGCAAGTCGCTCGACGCCGGCGCCATGGACGTGGACGAGCCGGAGAAGAAGAAGAAGAAGAAGAAGACGGTTGCGTGAGTGGTTGTGCATCTGTTGCATTTGGTTTCTGTTTTGTTTGTTTCTGTTTTGTTTGTTTCTGTTTTGTTTGTTTGTCTGTTGCCATTTCGTCCTGTTTTTGTTCTCAAGACCTGCCGTTGGCGTTTGGAATTGGTTGGAGTTTTTTTTACGGAAGAAAACACCCTTTTGTCACCGAACGCCGGAAAGAAAAACGCGCCATGCTGGTCTACCGTCGGTCTGCCGACGCCGTCTCGGCCCAGGCCGTCTCACGCGCCCTCGCTGCCAAACTCGCGCGTCCACTCCTCGTTCCGCTTCAGGTCCTCCTTGCTGACGGTCGGGCGGCTGCCCTTGATGGCCTTGACAAAGTCCTTGAAGTCGACCGACGGCTCGAGCAGGGCCTCGGCCTCGACGTCGTCCCATGTCATCTCCTCGGCGTCGGGGGCGCCCGGCGAGCAGGGCGTGTACTTGCGGGTGGTGGTGGCGGTGGTGCCGTCGGTGGCGGGGATGGCGACGGCGACGGCGTGGAAGTGGGTGGCCTGCTGGATCTTGCGGACCGGCTGCATGAGGGCGTCCTGGACGGCGATGGCAATGTCGGAGCCGGAGTAGCCGTCGGCCAGCTTGGCCAGCTCGCGGTAGTCGCTGGCCTGCAGCGTGGTCGGCGTCTCGCCGACGGCGAGGCGGAACATGGTGGTGCGCGCGGCCAGGTCGGGCAGGCTGATGTGGACGCGGCGCTGGAAGCGGCGGCGGATGGCGGCGTCCAGCTGCCACGGGATGTTGGTGGCGCCCAGCACGAGCACGCCGGTGCTGTCCTTGCCGACGCCGTCCATCTGCACCAGCATCTCGGTCTTGATGCGGCGCGACGCCTCCGACTCGCCCTCGCCGCGCGGGCCGCACAGCGCGTCGACCTCGTCGATGAAGATGATCGACGGCCGGTTCTCGCGCGCCATGGCAAACAGCTGCTTGACCAGCCGCTCGCTCTCGCCCATCCACTTGCTCACCAGGTCCGAGCTGCTCACGCTGAAGAACGTGCTGTTCGCCTCCGTCGCCACCGCCTTGGCCAGGTACGACTTGCCCGTGCCCGGCGGCCCGTACAGCAGAATCCCCTTCCACGGCTGCCGCTTGCCCTGGAACAGGTGCGGGAACTTGATCGGCAGCAGCACCGCCTCCTTCAGCGCCTCCTTGGCGCCCTCCAGCCCGGCCACGTCGTCCCACTGGATGTTGGGCCGGTCCGCCAGGATCGCGCCCGCCAGCGCGCTGCGCAGCTTCTTGCTGTCCTCGTCCATCGCCTCGCCGTCGCCGCCGCCGCTGCCCCCGCTCCCGTCGCCCCCTTGCTTGCCCTTGCCCGTGCCCGCCGTCGACGCGCCGTTGGCGCCCACCAGTCCCGGCTTTTTCCGCTTGGCGTCCGCGTCCGCCAGGTGCGCCTTGAGCTTCTCGGCCCGGTCCATGTACTCGACCGTCTTCTGGCGGATCATGTCCTTGGAGCGCGGGTTCTTCTCCCACTTGAGCGCCAGCATGAACATCTCGAGCGACGAGTAGTACAGCTGGTACGCCTTTTCGTACTGCGCGTCGTTGTCGGCCTCAATGGCCTTGCGCACCTGCTCGATGGCACGGCCGAGGAAGTCTGTGTTGGACATGGCAGGCAGAAAGCAGGGAGTCTCGAGGGAAGGGGGAAGACTGTCGAGCGAAGGGTGACGTATCAAAGGTCGAGGGAAGAAGGATCCAGAAGAACCCAAACAAGGGTGAGTGCCGCCGTGTCCGCCGTGTCCGCTGTCTGTGCTCGCAAAGGGTGCAAGGTTCACTGCTCCCCGTGGAGCCGTTGGTCGTCGGTGAGCCGATCGGATGTGTGCGCGCTGGGGGAGAGGAAGCGTGCGACTGCGGCGGCAGAAACGGCGCCGCCGCCGGCCCAACTGGCGTTTTCGCCCCAGCCTGGGTTTTGGCGGGGTAACTGGCGGCCGTAGGCAACGCCGCCCGCCACAGCAGGCTACCCTACCCGCCAGGGCGCCCTGGCCAGCTACAATTCTGTTCTTTGTATGCTCTTTTTTTTCTTTTTTTTCTTTTTTTTTCTTTTTTTCTTCTTTTTCTTTTCCTGTCTTTTCCTCCTCTTCTGTCCTCCACGTGCACGCGAGCCGGCTTCCTCCTGCGGCCCTTCTTCTGTGCACGTGAGTGCACGTGACTTGCTCGGGGAACAGAACAGCCAGAACAACCGCGCAGAGACGACAGAAGACAACGTGGCCAGGGGTAGAACGGTATCGGTAGAACGGGCAAAGGGGATCGATCATCCTCTGGACGCGCATCGGCACCTGCTCTGTCAGGATATGGGTATGCACCGCCACATGTGGCGCAGGCGCTATCGCTGCAACGACCACCACCAACCCGCACGACGAGCCCGACAACGAGACAGCACGCCTCAGCACGGCAGCCGAACCCAGAAAAGACGACTTGCTCTGCCCTCGCATTGGCCATGGCGAACGTGCAGGAGAAGATGCGTGAGCTGACGGACGAGTACACAAAGCTGACGCAGGGTACGTTTTTTTTTTGCATCGTTTTTTCTTTCTTTTTTTTCTTTCCTTTTTTTCCTTTTTTTTCTCCCTTCTTTCTTTCCTCTACTCCTCTACGTCCTCTACTCCCACTTCCCTCCTCTGCCTAACACGCCAGAACAACAAAAACTCGTTCTTGCCCAGCAGCGGCTCAACGCCCAAAAGACGGAAAACGACGGGGTCCTGAAGGTGTGTCCCCTTTGCTCTCCGCTCGCCACCTCCGTTCGCATGCTCATCCCAGGAATTCCAACGCCTCGCCGACGGCGAGTCCATCTACAAGCTCGTCGGCCCCGTCCTCCTCAAGCAGGACAAGATCGAGGCCGACAGCACCGTCAAGGGCCGCCTCGACTTCATCAAGGCCGAGCTGGCCCGCCTCGAAGCCGAGATCAAGGCGTCCAACACCGCCATGGACGCCATCAAGGACCAGATCATGGCGCTGCAGGAGGCCGCCCAGGCAGGACCGCCGCCGGCCACTGCAGCAGCGGCGGGCGCGTAGGCGGCAGGCGCCTATCGCCTGCTTTGCTTTCTTGCCCCTCACGTGCTGGTGGTGGTGGCGGTGGGCCGTTTCCCGGCGGTCCTTCCCCTTCCGGGTGTTGACATCCGGTTGCTTGGGCCCTCGCCTGGCCTTTGTCTGGCCTGTTTTGTCGTCTTTTTGGCCCTTGCTCTTCTATCCCTCTACAGAACAAAAAGCGTTCAGACCTCCTCGACGCTGGCCCCGCGTCTTTGTGTCTTTCTTTCTTGCAGTATACTATTACAGCATCTTTATTTCCATTGTCATTCGTTTTGAGAAATCAGTCTTTGCAGTGATTGCTGTTTGACCCTTCCCTCCACCGGAAAACCACCACCCCGAGTTCAGTACACATCGCAATCGCGAAGCAACCATCCGGCGAGACGCAGCATGGCCGGCTCCAGCGACGGCGACGACATGGAGCCCTCCGCTGCCGGCACACCGCCCGGCGAGACCGCGGCCGTCTCCCCCCTCCTCTCGTACGGCAGCTTCGACAGTCTGAGCAGCCTGGCCAGCAGCAGAAGTTCAACCCCCAGCACAGCCATTACCACGCCGGACGAAGATGACGAGCAGACCCTTCCAGAGCTCGTGGAGCTGCCAGAGCTGCCAGAGCTTCCAGAGCTTCCAGAGCCCCTAGAGCCCCTAGAGCTCCTAGAACTCCCAGATCCAGAGAACCGCCACCACCTGGTGCAGCGCCTGGTCCGCGCGGCCAAGACGTTCGACTGGAACCCGTCGGCACCGCTGTCCGAGTGGTGCCACGCGCTGTCGAGCATCGAACACAACGCCTACCTGGCGCAACAGGACGGCGACCTGGACACGGCCCTTGTGCTGTCCCTGCGCTACATTGTGCTGGCCCTGCGCCTGTGGAAGCAGTCGGTGAGCCACACGCCGTGGGGGCTGAGCCTGGTGGCGCCGTACATACACCGGCTCGACCAGGTGTGGAGGCTGAGCGACCGGATCCTGCCTCTGTTCCTGGACGACTGGCCAGTGGACAACCGGCCGGCCAATGAAGGGCTGTCGGTCTTTGAGGACATGCGGATGTCGGCCCTCGAGGACGTGGAGCCCACGAGCGTCATGAGCACGAGCAGCCCCAGCTTGGGGAGCCCGTCCGACCCGCCGGCGGATGACCCCGCGTGGGAGATTGCGGGCGACTACACCATCCACATGCCGAGCGAGTTCGAGTCGTGTCTGAGAGGTCCCGAGCCACGGCCGCGGGAGCAGCGTGGGACGACGGACGACGGCCCTGAGCAGGCGGCGGGCGCAGCAACCCAGGGGAGCGCCGCCGAAGCCGAGCCGAGCACCAGCGGCTTGGAGGGTGGTATCTACCGGCTGCAGCCAGTGGCCTACCGCGAGGATGGCAAGCCGCTGCGGGCTCTGTTCCTGCCGGCGTCGCTGCCGCAGCGGTTTCTACGGGTGGTCAAGGCGAACACGGACCGCGGGATCGAGACGTATGGCGTTCTCTGCGGCAAGAGGCGGGGCGACAACGAGCTGGCCGTGACGCACCTGCTGCTGCCGCGGCAGACGGGCACGGAGGATGCGTGCCGGACGACCGACGACATGAACACGGGCGAGTGCATGCGGCGGCACGGGCTGCTGCAGCTGGGGTGGATTCACAGCCACCCGACGCAGCAGTGCTTCATGAGCGCCAAGGACCTGCACACGCACACGGGCTTCCAGCGGATGGTGGACGAGAGCGTGGCGGTGGTGTGCGCGCCGGGGGCGGCCGCGGGAGAACAGCAGGTCGGGGTGTTCCGGCTGCAGCACGCGATGCTGGACCAGCTGGAGCAGTGCGCGGCCGACGCAGACGAGGAGCACGCGTGCCAGTTCTACACGTACGGGCAGGACAATGCCAGTGTGGACGCACGGCACCCGCGGGGGCCGGTGTTTCTGGTGCCGACGGGCAACATCACGGTGCTGGACCTGCGGGGGGACGAGGAGGTGCGACTGCAGAGCAGCGTTTGATTTGTTGGTTGTCTGCTTTGCTTTGCTTTGCTTTTTGCTTTTGTTGTTCCTGTTGGCGAGCAGGTCCAAAACACGGAGATTACTAGGGATCGTCCGATAGCGTCCAAAACAGCGTATGAAGGAATAGAGTATGCATTCCTCTGGTTCCGTCGGAGGGGCCGTGGGTGAGACATTAGGCGACGGATCAGGCGAGCAATGGACCGAGACCAGGCTGAGGAGGCATGTAGACTGAGCGAGGAATGGACGGTGGTCCAGAAACGGAGGAGTAGCGGAGACGGCAGAGGAACGGCCGTCAGAAACGGCAGCCAAAAACGGCAGCCAGAAACGGCAGCCAGAAACGGCAGCCAGAAACGGAGAAGAAAGCCAGGAATGGTCCTGCCCGACGCGGCCGTTCCATCTGGGAGCTGGGAACAGGCAGGTGGGTCTGTGGACACGACACGTATTGGATCCTTTTGGAAGCACCGAGAAGAGCAGAGAGATGCATTTGGCTGTCGCGGAAAGAAGAGGATGGCCGAGCCCCAGAAGAAGAGAAAAGAAGGCGAAGGAAACGAAGCGTGGAACGCGAAAGAAGGAAGAGAGAAAAAAAAGAAAAAAAAAAAAAAAAAAAGTGGCCACTGCGTTTAGACCACGAGGTCAAACAGCAAGGAAAGCCTTGCTTGTCCAGCAGACACNATACGGCACAATGGCGCTGCAACAAGCCAGTCAGTGTATCGTCCTTCCGAATGATGAGAAACAAGACCGAGAAAAAAAAAAAAAAAAAAAAAAAAAAAAAAAAAGACCGGCGTCTAGAGGAAGAGAAGGGCGGCGGCCGCCAGGAGGCGGTGTGGCAGTTGTTGCTGTCTGTGTGCAGGGGATGTTGCTGTTGCTGCGGATGCCGACGCTGCCGACGCTGCCGTCGATGCCGACGACGCGGTCGCGGCGGCGGCGGCGGCAATCTCCGCCTGCAGCAGGGCGGACGCGCTGGCCACGTCGGCGGCCGGGGCGCCGCCGTCGGCGTGGTAGACGCTGCACAGCTGGGCGACCCAGGCGCCCGAGTCGAACTGCGCGGCGCCGTCGCAGGCGTCGCCCGTGCACAGGCCGAGCTTGACGACGAGCGAGTTGGGGTTGCCGCAGACGCAGGCAAAGTCGCCCGTGTCGCAGATGGAGTCGACGCAGGCGGCGGCGTAGCAGCGCAGGGCGCAGGGCTCCGACTCGGCGACGATGGCGGGCAGGGCGGTGGCGGTGACGAGGATGGTGCCGGCGGACGTGGTCGCTGCGGACAAGGGGGTCGGGGTCGGGGTCGGGCTCGGGCTCGGGCTCGGGCTCGATTCCGCCATGGCGCCGGGGGCCACGAGGGCGAGGGCGAGCGCAAGGCGCGCTGCCGTCCACACGGAGCAGGGCATGGTGAGCGGTGCGCAGCAGGCCGTATGCGTGTTTCAGAGGGAGGGAGAGAGAGCGGCGTGGACGTGTCGGGACGGTGTCGCTGGCCGTGTTTGTTGCCTTGTCGACGTGTCTCGACGTGTCGAAGGCCTTGGATGTCCCTCTGTTCATTAGCGTTGCACACACAGAGCGCGTGTCGCACGGACGATGGACGAGCAAGGCGGCCTGCGCACGCGCACATATGCGCAGGTTGCGTAGCGTATCGTACCTGGAGACAGTCGTCTGTATGGACAAGAGCAAAGAAAGGGGGCACAAAGACCAGGACAACAAACGACGACGACAGGTCTGCGCCGAACGAAGCCGGGTGGCAGCCTGACCAGGCACCCAAAAAGCGGGCCTACTTGAATTACTTGCACGTGAACAAGGTTCGTTCTTTGTAACGGGACGTTCGCGTTATTTCTTCACTGTAAGACAAAAAAGTTCTAGTAGCCTTATAGCCTATTAATATGTGGTCTTCCCACCCCAAAACAAGACCAGATTGCTGCCCTCCCCGGGCAACCTCCCCGCGCGCGCCCNCCCCCCAGCCCGGCCGCCCCAAGCACACACAAAAGAGGTATCAAAAATACGAAAAAACCAGCACCAAAAAAAAAGAAAAGAAAAAAAGAAAAAAGAGACCTTAGACGGCCGCGTCGGTCGAGCGCTGGCGCACGCCGGTAGCGGTGGCCTCGCCGGCAAAGGTGGTGGTGGCGCGCCACTTGGCGGAGGTGCGCGGGGTGGTCTCCTCCATCATGCGGTCGACCTGCTCGAGGGTGAGGCCCTTGGTCTCGGGGACGAGGAAGTAGGAGTAGACAAAGGCGATGGAGCAGAGGCCGCCCCAGATGAAGAAGACGCTGGACTTGAGGTCGCCCTTGTCGGTGTTGACCATGTAGGGGGTGATGACGGCGATGATGGTGTTCCAGAGCCAGTTGCTGGCGGTGGAGAGGGCGACGCCGCGCGAGCGGATGGGCAGCGGGAAGATCTCGCCGATGACGATCCAGGCGCCGGGGCCCCAGGTGGAGGCGAACCAGAAGATGTAGAAGCTGATAAAGGCGATCTGGGCGTTGACGGCCGGGATGTTGTTGGCGAGCGAGGTGCCCTCGGCGGTCAGGTGGGTCTTGTTGAAGCCGACGGTGACGCCGACGATGGCGACGATGAACTCGCAGGTGAGCATGCCGGCGGCGCCGATGATCAGGATGGTGCGGCGGCCGTAGCGCTCGACGGTGTAGAAGGAGACCGGGGTCGAGACCATGTTGATGAGGTTGAAGATGAGCGAGATGAGGAAGGTGTTCTTGATGGCGCCGGTGGACTTGAGGAAGGGCGTCGAGTAGTAGAAGATGAAGTTGATGCCGGTCCACTGCTGCATCATCTGCAGCGACGTGCCCAGGATGGTCTTGCGCAGGTTGGAGTTGCTGCGGCGCAGGCCGCCGGTGAAGCAGTTGGCCCAGCCCTGGAACCAGGTGGTCGACGGGATCAGCTGGCGCTCGTACTCCTCGTTGGCCACGATCTCGCCCAGCTCGCTCTGGATGTAGTGCGAGTCCCGGGGCTGGCCGCGCAGGCGCGACAGCGCGGCGGCCGCGTCCGCGAGCCGGCCCTTCTTGACAAAGTACCGCGGCGAGTCGGGCAGGAAGAAGAGGCCGCCGGCCAGGATCGACGCCCAGACAAACTGGATGCCGATCGGGATGCGGAACGAGCTGTAGTTGGGCCGGTCCTGCACGCCGTACACGATGCACGACGCCAGCACGAGCCCGATGGTGATGCAGAACTGGTAGCCGGCCACGAGCGCGCCGCGCACCTTGCGCGGGCAGATCTCCGACATGTACAGGATCACAATGGCCGACTCGAAGCCGACGCCCAGCCCGGCCAGCAGCCGGCCGGCCACGATGACGCCCAGGTCGCTGCCGCCCGCGCCCGTCACGATCTGCACGACGCAGCCGAGCATGTAGATGAGGCAGCCCAGGATCACCGTCCACTTGCGGCCGATCATGTCCGACAGGTCGCCCGAGATCAGGGCGCCGAAGAAGGTGCCGGCCGACAGGATGGACACGATGACCGACTGGTGCGGCGACGTCAGCGCCGTGGCGCCGGCGCCCTCGATCAGCTCGATGAACTCCTTGGTGCCCGTCACGCCGTTGATGTAGCCCGAGTCGTAGCCGAAGAAGATGCCGCCAAACGAGGCAAACGCACAGATCAGGTACGCCTTCCACGTCACCGGCGCCTCAACGCCGTTGATGTCGTCGCTGGCCGCCAGCCCGGCGCCGGCCGCGTCCTGGTGGACGGGCTCGTCGGGGTGGACGTCTTTTTCGAGCGATTCGCCCATGGTGGGAGTGTTGGCTGTGGTAGATGGGAGATGGGAGATGGAAAGAGAAAAAAAAAAGAGAAACTGCTCAACAGATGAGGAAAAGGGAGGAGATGAAGAGGAAGGAAAGGATGAGACGAGAAAGGACAAACCAAATAAAGACGACCAAAAAAAAAAAAGAAGAAGAAGAAGAAGACAAACGACGGCACACGGTATTTAAGCTTCTCGGGCCCTCGTGTGTGCCGCTGTGCCACCCAGTCTGGTCATCGTCGTTTGTGTTTCTTACGGGAAAGCCCTTGGCGCACGTTCGACAGAGGGCAATGCCCCAGTTATGTGGGGCTGTGGGGAGGAAGGGGGGGAGGGGTGGCCACACGCCCCTCTCCGTTTGGTTGCGACTAGTCATGCCTCTGGAATTGGGAGAACCATGGCGCGTTTTCAGCTGACCCGTGACCCAAACAGAAAGATGAACGACGTCTTCGCTCTTGTCTCCCCGGCCCACCAACGACGCCCAGACTCTTCCTCCCCCGACATGCCCCCGACATGACCGCATCCCGCCGAAGAAGCACCACGCATCATGCAGTTTCCCCGGGTGGGGTACTGGAGGCGTAAGATGGGGGAAGGGGGGGGGGGAGGGCAAAAAAAAAAAAGGAGTGGAAAAAAAAAGAGAAGAAAAAAGAAGACGAAAAACCAAAAAAAAAGACGACACACACAAACCCCCCCCTCCCCCCCCCCAAATTGCCACAAGACCAGGACAAAACAAATTACGGAATGAAGACAGAGAAAATCAACGCACAACCTGGCCCCCTCGAAAAAAGCAGCCCTCCACGTGAACACAATCCAACGCAACAACAAAGAAAGAAAGCCACCTTCCTCCCCAGACCCCAGATTACTCGTAGTCTCCGGCTCCTCACCCCTGCCCCCTCCCCCCCGGTCTCCATCCGCAAGATGGCCCCGGCTGGCAAATGCGCCCACCACACCACACCACATACACCACACACCAACCAACCACAGCACACCCCACCCCCCTGGCCCTGCCTGGGGCGAGTAGCGACGAGGTAAGGCCGGGCCTGGATTGGGGTTCCCCGCATGCGGAGGAACGGAGGAGGAGGAGGAGAGGGAAGGAGGGGATGGATGCATTTTACTTGTAAGATCAGAGTAGGACACGGTGGTGCATTGGGAGGACGAGTCGATCGATGTAAAGAGTAGGATATCAGACGCGGAGAGACCGACTCGTATGCGTCTCTTTTTCTTTTTTTTTTTTTTTTTTTTTTTTTTTTTCCCGCTGAGCAGACGCCTGCACCGCTCGCTCCTCTTGCCACGCACGCCCTCCCCTCGTCCCGTGACCCTGGCCATTTTGCGATCCCGTGCCCGTGCCTGGCCGACCGACATTGCGCCGGCGACAGTGGGGCGGCCAACTCCAGTGGCCACCCAGCGTATCTTACGAGTACGATACGATACGAGAAGGCGGCTACCGAGTACGGAGCATCTACGTAAAGATATCTTACAAGGAAAGGAGGCTGGCTACGGTGCCGGATCGGATGCATGCACGCCACGCAGCTCTGCAAAGTGCCCTCCCCCTCCTCCGTCTGTCCGGCGGCCGAGCCGGGTGGCGGCGGCCGGCCTGGTGTATCTTACAAGGATCTTACTTCCTCGTAGGGGTGGTGTGTTGTTGTCATCGGCTTTGTCATCCTCGTCTCATCGTGCTCTTCATCGTCTTTGTCTCCCCTCCTCCTCCCTCCCGTCCGCCCATCTGTCACCCCTACGACGAGTACGCCATACCCGAGGTCCCAAATCCCGGCAGGGCTCTGTGCCTGTCCATGCTTTGCCCCATGCTGGCCCCGTGGCTGGCCCCGAACCTGGGACCGCGTGCAGCTCGGCCGTTTTTCTTTTTTTTCCTTTTTTTTCCTCGTTTTTCTTTTTTTTTCGTTTTTCTTTTTTTCGTTATTCTTTTCTTCGTTTTTCGTCTTCCGTTGTTCGTCTTCCGGTTTTCATCTTCCGTTTTTCGTCTTCCGTTTTTCGTCTTCCGGTTTTCCTCCTTCTTGCCGTTTGCCTTTGTTTACGAGCAAGCACGCGCTCCAACGATACGAGGGCCCTCGCCCGCCTCCAGCCAATTGAAGCACACGCTGCCCCCCTCCCCCCCCGGGCGCACTACGGAGTATGTGCAATCGGCCCGGTAATTGCCACCCCCCTGCCTCCCCCCCCCCCATGGGCGCTAGCCAGATCGAGGCGTGGGCGCCAGAGATTCCTCACCACGACGAAAGGAGGCGCCAGCCAGCGCAGAGCAACGGAGCCCACCATCCGGCGCGGCTCCATGCCGGCCGCATCGCGGTCACGCGACGGCCTTTTCAGCACGGGCGTCAGCGACGAAGCAGGTGAAAGAAATCCCTGTCTCGCCCGGTCTCTCCCCGGCTCTCTCTCTCTCTCTCCCTGGCTTACGCCGCGCAGATCTCAGCCGTCCCGGCCCAGGCTACCTCGGTATCTTACTTTTTCCCACGCGCCACCAGTGGGCCACCGCCGAGAAACCGCCGTATCCTACGATACGAGTATCCGTAGAGGACCCTGGCGCAAAGTGGTATTTTCTCTTTTCGTCCGCGCCCACCTGCCCCGGCCTTTCTCCGTGGGGAGTCTGGGGAGGTCGAATGTTGGAGTCGGACCGTTTTGTCTACCCTTCTTTTCTTCCCCCTCGTCCTACTCCGTATCTTACCCCGGACCACCAACCAAGCCCGTTGCGTGTCTCCGACCCAGGGCCCTGTGCGCCCGCACCAGCGAGAGAACACACGGGAAAAAAAAAAAAAAAGAATAAAAGAATAAAAGGAACACAGAGCACAAGCAACACGCACACACAACGTGCGGGCTGCACAACGTAGCGCACGCCGCCACGGCTGCGGCCGCCGGTTTCGTTCATGTCCGCCGTGCCCCTCCCTGTCCTGTCGGCTTCGTTCCGTCTGTCCGCCTGTCCGCCTGTCCCTGTCTGTCTGTCTGTCGCCTGTCGCCTGTCGCCTGTCGCCTGCCTGTCGCTCATCCGGCGATGTGGGTCACGGGACACTATGCATGTACCAGAGTATGCACAAAACCACACCGTCAAAGCCACTGCCGCATCGGGCAACGGGCGATGTCCCCTGCAAGGACAACCAACGACTGCACCCCATCACCGTCCCCTTGCAGCCCTGTCGAACGGCGCCACCTTGCTGGCCAACCGACAGCAACGACCCCGCCGGCCCGGATCCACACATGGCCGCGGCCACAATGGCCTGCCGGCCGCTGGCGCCGACGCGCCCGTCCGCGCCGCAGACCCATCCCCATTCCCGGACACCGGCACAGGCACACCCACGGTCCTCAGCACGGCCACACCGGCAGCGCAGCCGCTCTGCCCAGGCTGCGCACCAGCCGAAGCAGCAGCAGCAGCACCACCAGGTGGACAGCCCGGTGGTCATCGCCGCCGCCGTCGACCTGTACGACCCCGCCTCGCCCTGGGGCGTCCTGGGCATTGCGTACGACCCGGCGTCACCTCGCGTGCCACAAGCAGCGGTCGATACCGTGGCCCAGCAGACGCAGGCGGAGGCGGCGGAGGCGGCGGAGGAGGACCATCCGGCCAAGCGGCAACGGACAGAGTCGCCGCAGACAAGGGCGCCAAAGGAAGAGGAGGAGAACAGCACGAGCTCTGCGGGCGTCTTGGCAACAGACACAGAAACGGCTGCCACCATCGCCGCGGCCGCTGCCGCCGCCATGGCTGCCGCGGCGCTACACACGACCGGGCCACACACCACCCGCCCCCAGCCCAGCACCGCCCGCGACGCCGTCGTCCGCGCCCAGTGCCTGCGCGAACTGCACGCGAGCCTGGCG
>PCDN01000016.1:241885-259751 GCA_002778105.1 Ceratocystiopsis brevicomis
TCCTCTTTCCCCCTCTTCTCCTCCTCCTCCTCTCCTCTTTCCCCCTGTTCTCCTCCTCCTCCTCTCCTCTTTCCCCCTCTTCTCCTCCTCCTCCTGCTCATATGCCCCAGGCACCATCGAAGTCCTCTACCACACCGTCTGCGTCCTCTCCTGCCGCCAGCCCAGCAGCGCCTTCGCCGAACCGCCCGACGCCAACGGCCGCGCCTACCTCCCCCTCTCCATCATGAACCCCCGCCGCTCCCACTCGTCCGACCGGATCGTGTGGGTGACCCAGACCCAGCCCATCTGCTTCTTCCCCTACGTCCCCTTTGCCGTCTCCATCGCGCTCAGCGTCCAGTACAAGAAGATGCGCTACAGCCGCACCCCCATCTTCCGCACCCGCTCCCGCAAGGGCTTCCGCGACGTCGTCGCCCTGCTCAAGAGCATGGGCGACGTCTTCCACGCCGCCCGCGTCAGCACCGCCCTCGGCGAGCGCATCTGGGCCCAGATGGAGCGCACCGCCAGCTCGCTGGCCGAAGAGCGCCGCGACGGCGACAGCGCGCAGGACGACGCCGACCCCCACATCTACCACACGCCGCTGCGGGAAGGGGGCAAAGAGGGGCAGGAGGAGCAGGAGGAGCAGGAGGAGCAGGAGGAGCAGGAGGCCGGCACACAGGCCGGCACACAGGCCGACACACAGGCCGACACACAGGCCCTGCCGGCGCACGACACCCACACCAGTGATGGGCCCCTGCTGCCGGCCCTGCCGCCCGCCAGCCCCGGCCCCGGCCCCGGCCCAGAGTTCCTCTCGTTCGTCCTGCCCCAGGGCCAGCCCCCGCCACCTCCACCACCGCCACAACAACAACAACAACAGCCCCCCGTCGACCTCGACATCCTCGACACCGACATCGACCTCTTTGGCAACTTCGACCCCAGCTTCGACCTCGGCGCCATCGATACCGCCCTCGAGGCCAACCTCGACATGGGCATCCCGCAGCAGTGGACCTGGAATAGTATTGTCTGATGAGGGGGGGGGGGGCACGCAGTAGTATCGAGAGAGTGGGACCGTGGAGGCTTTGCATGGATATTTTCTTGTTCGTTTGTGATATACTATAAACCTTGCCCCTAGACGCCTTGGGCAAAACTTTTCAAAAAGGAGCATTGGCTCCCATTATAGCTGCTTTGGTAAAGAGGTCCGTGTACAGTGCTACTGCTAGAAAACGAAGACGAGAAAGCTGAGCCGGGTAGACTTACAGCCACCTTTTTCCGGTAGTATCACCCGTCCGCCAGAAAGGGAGTCCATGGCAGACACTGCGAAAATGAAAAAAATCATTTATTCAGTAAATAAAGGTGTAGATTGTGCAGTCTCGCTGTTGGTGACGTTGATACTGCGTATCTTAAGATACGCCACGTGCCCCCACGCGCCCCCGCGCGCCCCCGTATTTTGCCCGCACTTACGCAGAGGCGGTGAGCGCGTGTCTGTGTTCAGCCTCGATTGCAAGGCCGCGGTTTCCTCTTTGGTGAAGAAGTGGAGGAAGGAGCGAGAACCGAGCAAGGGGACAGAGAAGGAGCAGAGAAAGGAAGGCGCCTCCCACTTTTGTGAAAAGGAACGTCCGACAGAGGCAAAAAAAGCCCACGTTTGCCCTCAGTTTCCGATTGTCACGAAACCGTTCCCGCCGCCGCCGCTGCCGCCGCCGCCCGCCGCCCGCCGCCATGCTCGACCCCAAAGACCGCATCCGGCGCGCCATCCACGGCAACGACCTGCTGCTCGTGAAGCGCGTCCTGCACTCCCACCCCGCGCTCCTCCACAACCCGGACACCACCGGCGGCCCGGCCGCCCTGTCCAACGCCAACCTGCACTTGGCGGCCTCGCTCGGCCACCTGGCCATCTGTCAGCTGCTGGTCGAGCTCGGCCACGAGAAGGACGGCCCGGCACTCAACGAGAACCACGAGACCGCGCTGCTGCTGGCCGCCCGCGCCGGCCACACCGAGACCGTCCACTACCTGTGCCAGGTCGACGCCGCCTGCATCCTGCGCCGCGACATCCAGGGCCGCGACGCCATCATGGAGGCCAGCCGCGGCGGCCACGACACCGTCATCCAGATCCTGCTCACGTACGCCCCCTGCGGCGCCCGGGCTGCCGTGCGCCGCGAGGACCTCGAGGGCAACACGGCCCTGCACTTTGCCAGCGCCAACGGCCACCTGCTGGTGCTGCGCACCCTGCTGGCCGCCGGCGCCGACGCCGACCACAAGAACCTGTGCCGCTGGACCCCGGTCGCCTACAGCGCGTCCGTCCAGGCCGAGGTGTACCTGAAGACGCTGGTGCAACAGAATAAGGCACAGCAGCAACAGCAGCAGCAACAGCAGCAGCAACAGCAACAACAACAACAACAACAACAACCACGCAAGACCAGTGTTGGCTCGGCAGAGGAGCAGCGCCGGGGCCTGGCCGCGACTGGTCTGCGCATTGTTCGGGAGTCATGATTGTTCTGTTCCCTGGCGCTGCGAGAGAGCAGTGACGTGTACGCGCGCACAGGGTCAACAACCAGACGACCGGATGGCAGGCCGCGCCATGCCCGCGCATGCACGCCTCCTCGTCCGACAAGACCTGACGTGGCCTGCGTGTTCATCCAGCCGGTCGTGTGCGAGACGCAAGGCGTCAGAGGCGGGCATATAGACCGCACCACCGCGCGTCCTCCAGACTATCTTTCCCCGACATCTTTCCTACAGCGCAACGACACCTTCACCGCAACCGGACTTCACAACCACACACACGCCTTCTTGTCCAGCAGCCAGGCTGCTTTGAACCGGGACCCTGGATTCCTCCGTGCGACCGCCAGCAACGCACTCCCTCAGTGCCCGGCACCACCAGACCGGCCCCTTCCCGTACCCGGCGACCAAAATCATCATTGGCCAGTACCTGTACGCCACACGCGAGCGCCCTGCCCTTTGCTGCTGGCTCGTGGTCGGCGCGCTTTACGATTTCGACGACAACATCCTCTGGGCGACAGAGATCTTTCTGGTCAAGCTGCTGGACTAGTTGGCAGGCCGCCACCAGGTGGTAGGACGAAACGAGCAGTGCTTCGGTAAGTATATCCATCGCGTGGCACGATCCTTGTGTTCCGTCCACGGATTTCTGCGTCAGAGCTTGTTCCAGGCACGGCACAGCGATGTCACTTGTTGCAGGCAAGAAGGACTAGAATAGGACAAAAGGCGGCCGCGTCCATGGCCTGTCTAGTTTCTCGTCGTCTTCATCCTGCACTGTCCTCAACCTTTTCCTGTTGGCAAGAGAAACACTTGAATCGACACGTGCTAACGAGGCCTCTCCTTCTCGCAGAGCAGCATCCCTTTGCCACACAGCACCCTTTGGCCACACAACCCTTCGGCCACACAGCACCCTTCGGCCACACAACCCTTCTGCCACACAGCATGGCTTTCCCAGGCGGTGCAGGCGGAAACCCGCGCTTTGGCCGCGATACCGGAGGGAGTCTCCCGCCCGGCAGCGGCGGCAACCAGCCGGCCTACGGCCCCTACGCATATGCGCTCGGCGGCAGCGGCCCGACGCGCTATGCTCCACCCGGCTACCCGCAGATGGCGCCGGCAGCACCCCCGCCCATGTACGGGATGCCCCCATACGGCCTGTACACCGCCCCCCCTGCCCCTATGCAGCCAGCAGCAGCAGCGGCAGTGGCAGCGGCAGCGGCAGCCACCGGCTACGGCTACGGCTACGGCTACGGCCGCGGCCACGGCCACGGCCACGGCCACGGCAACGGCAATGGCAATGGCAATGGCCAGGGGCCACCGCCGCAGCAGGACCCGGACTTTCGCACGTGCAGCATGCGCAACAGTACGGGTGGCTACGGCTGCGAGCCAGGCTACAACTACTTTTTCCCGTCGGAGCACACCAAGATTCACGTGCTGAAGACGGGGACAACGCCGCCGTGGCAGCTGCCGGCGACCTTCCGGATCCCGTTCCATGCGTGCCACGTGCCGGTGACGACGACCGTGGCGGAGCTGCTGCGCGGGTTCGGGGCGCGCAACCCGGTGCCCAAGAAAAACGTGATCACGGAGGTGTGCCAGGGCGGAGGGGGCAAGTGGTACCGCGGGATCGAGCTGCGCGGCGACAACATGGCGGTACTGAAGAAGCCGATCAAGGAACTTGGCTGGGACGCGTCGCGGACGGGGCTGCGGGGGCAGAAGAAAGTGGTGTACTTGTACGTGCAGCGGGAGTAGCGGGAGTAGTGGGAGAGTTGCTGGATCTGTTGGGCTGGGCTGCGGTGTCTTTGGGGTGCGTTGTTCTGTCTTCCCGGTGCCTTGACGTTTTTTTGAGGTTTAGCAAAAGAAGCATTTGCTCGGATTTTCCTTTGTAAGATCCGTCTGCGGCCACGACCGTTGCGTTCGTCGAGCAAGCCCAGCAACCGTTTCTTTTGTCTCTGGACGACAACTGTACCGCCACGGCACTGACGACGACCACAACGGTGCCGGGGATTTGGTGACCTGAACGGCTAAAGAAAAAGGAAAATGAAAAATTAAGCAGAATGAAAATTAAGCAGGATGAAAAATAATCAGAAAAAAATTAAGCAGAATGAAAAGAAAATAAACCAAAAATAAATTAAATTAAACCCAAAAAAAGACAAAACATGGTTGATCCTGCCATCTACTGAGCAGGACAACCGCCTGCGAAAAAGGAGGACCTAGCAGCGGAGTTGGCCGCCTGGGTCAAGTCCCGCCCATGGGGCGATCCTGGAGCGTGGAAACCGCAAGGGCAGCGCAGCAGCAGCAGCACGATGGACGGATGCCATGCCCTGGAAAGAGCCGCACCGCACCGCACCGCACCGCATCCGGGGGCGGGCAAAGCTGCTTCGTCCGTCGCGCAAGATCCTTTCTGGTATACCAAACGAACATTCCTCGGCTCAACTACACGTCCGTTTCGTCTGGCGGCCCATTGCCGATCCGAGCGTGCAGGCGGGCGTCCAGGGCCGGAGAGGCCACGGCCCGCCGGCGAACCGGCGGGGGCGTGACAAGACGTTCTTTGGATGACGGTTCTTCGGAATTCGCCCCCCTCCTCCCCCCCGCCCTACCAACGCTACACTAAAGAGGGGACGCCCTGCCTAATACTGGTAGTACCGCGGCTCGTCAAAGACGTGGTACCGGTGGCCACGGACGCCGTCGCCGCGGAAGCGGTCCGGGAAGCGCCAGCCGGCGGGCACGTGGGCTTCGTCGACGCGGGTGTTGCGCCGGTCGGCGTCGGCGGCCCAGGCGGCCTGGGCGTGGGCGGGATCGGCGGGGACGACAAACTTGGCGACCTGCAGCTCGGTGTCGGTGATGGTGCTGCGGCTGATGCGGGCGTAGCCGACGCGGTGCAGGCCCTTGAAGAGGATGTACTCGCACCAGCGGTCCCAGTCGGACGGGTCGACGTCGTGCATGCCGGACGTGGGCGAGACGTAGGTGTTGTAGTTGCCCTCGAGCGGGCGGGTGACGAGGTAGCTGAGCAGGATGCTGGGCCGGGGCGAGCTGCCCATGAGGTTGGCCAGGTACAGCGACTGCAGGCGGCGGTCCTCCGGGTCCTCCTCCTGACCGGAGTGGAAGACGAAGACGTCGACGAGCGTGCCGTAGACGTCGAGGGTGGCGTGGATGGCGGGGGCCAGCTCGCCGACGGGGCTGGGCAGCAGGTGGTGCGTCGAGTTGACAATCGGGAACTTGGACAGCAGGGCGGCGCCCCAGGTGTGCTTGTTGGGGCCGGGGCCGTAGTCGACGTACATGCCGAGGTCCTCGGCCAGGAACTGCGTGGCGTCGCGGTTGCCCATGATGATGCGCTGCTGGTCGCTCTCGAGCAGGCCGAAGACGTCGAGCTCGGCGTCGCGCAGCAGGTCGCGCATGCGCCGCTCGCTGCTCCACATGTCGTTGTCGAGGCTGAAGTGGATGGTCCAGATGCCGGCCGTGATGAGGCGGGCGTCGCCGTGGTACGGCCGGTAGTCGTTGGTGGGGAAGCGCACAAAGGCCGCGCACAGGAACAGGACGTGCAGCACGCCGGCCACGGCCGCGAACGCCAGCCGCCGGGGCCCGGCGCCGCGGCGCCGGGCGTACTTGCCGTCGTCGGGGGCGGCAGTCGGACGCGCGGCCTTTTCCCGGGCCATCGCCGCGACGCCGCAGCCGATGAGCGCCATCATGACGGTCATGATCCAGTCCGTGTGCTCGCGCACCAGCGGCCCGCCCGGCACAAAGGCGTACGCCACCACCCACACGTGGAAGAGCACCATCAGGTTGTAGACGAGGAAGCCCAGGCCAAAGGTCCGCGCCGGCCGCGCCGACCGCGCGGCGGCCGCCAGCAGCGGCACGGCCAGCGCCATCGCGTACGCGGCCAGCGCCAGCCCGCCGTAGAAGCCGGTCCAGTTGCGGCACGCGGTCAGCAGCGCCGCGCCCACGGCGGCCGCGCCAAACGCCGGCCACGACGCCGCCAGGGCGGGGCGGCAGACGCCGGCGGCGACGCCGGCGGTCATGGCGACGACGGTGTAGTAGGCGTCGACGTTGGCCAGCGGGCCGCGCACCGGGTAGCCGTCCCAGACCCAGAGGATCATGGTGCTGGTGTCGGACAGGAGGGAGTGCAGGGCGAAGAGGAGGCCGCCGAAGCCGAGGGCGAGCAGGGTGGACGGCGACGAGGAAGAAGAGGCGGTGGCGGTGGCGGCGGTGGCGGCGGCGGCGGTCGGAACAAGGGGGCCGGCGCGCGTGAAGCGCACGGCGGCCAGGAGGCCGAGGACGAGCCCGGTGCGGTTCCAGCCGCCGTTGTCGGCGTGCATGATCGGCCAGACCGGGTTGTTGGTGTGGCCGGCAAACTTGGCGATGCTCGAGAGCAGCAGGCCGAGCACGAAGGCGAGCACGCGGCCCTCGAGGCGGGCCGGGTCGGCGGCGTGCGCGTCGGCGTGCAGCGTGGCGGCCCAGGCCAGGCACTGGGCCGCGACGGCGAAGCCGATGGTGCACAGGCGGCGGACGGGGTCGGGCACGGCATAGGCGAGCAGGCCGGCGAGCGAGAGCAGGTGGGCGGCGCGCTGGTGGCGGACGACGAGGCGGCGCAGCGGCGGCACGGCCAGCAGGGCGGGCGAGACGGTGGCCATGACAAAGGCCTCGTAGCCGGAGATGCCCATGTACCAGAGGGGGAAGAACCAGACGGTCAGGCCGAGGCTGGTCAGGACGGACCAGAAGACGAAGCCGTGGTAGACGTCGGCGGCGGCGTCGAGGGCGGTCGCGAGGGTGAGGGTGGAGGCGGCAGAGGCGGCGTCGGCGGCGTCGGCGGCAGAGGCGGTGGCGGGAGCGGCGGCCGTTTCTCTTTCCTGTCGTCCGGCGGCGGAGCGCTGCGCAACACTGCCAATCCAATGAAATCTTAGACGGGGGACACAGTCTATTTGGGACGACGCTCGCTACATGGGAAGCCACACGTACCCCTTGCTCGTGCCCTTGGTGTCCCTGACGACCAGCTCAAACGTGTCGAAGTCGAGCGCGGTCACGGCGTCAAAGGCGACGTCGAACAGGACGAGGGACCACTCGAAGAAGGCGTAGATGGTGTAGGCTGGGGTGTGTTAGCGGGGGGGGGACAGGAGGAGGAGAAGAGCGCGCGCCAGACTCACCCCCGGCGACCCGGTGCACCTTGTGCTGGATGAAAAAGTAGACGAGCGGCACAATGGCGCCGAAGAAGGCGGCGGCCAGGCGCTTGCGGTAGCGGATGGCCGTCGCGTTGGCGGCCGGGCTCAGGGCCAGACAGCCAAACATCCACGGGATGGTGGCGACCAGGTAGGCGATCATGAACACGTCGTGCCAGTCGTGGTTGTCGGTCGACGTCACGTACGTCCAGCCGCCGCACGTCAGGGTGCGGAACAGCCCGAAGCCGAGCACGGCCCGGGGCAGCGCCCGGCCCGGCTGCGCCGTCAGCAGGTACCAGAGCCCGACGAGCGCAAAGCGCGGGCCCGACGTGATGGCAATGAACAGCATGAAGCACGACCGCTCCGGGAACCGGTCGCCGATCGTCGCCGACACGGACGGGAACCACTCGTCGGGGTAGCCAAACCACTCGTTCTGCACAATCTTGCGGTAGTGCAGCGCGAGGCCGACGACGAGCGCCGACACAAAGGCGGCTGCCGGTCAGCAGACAAGCAGACAGACACAAACCAAAAAACCAAAAACAACGCCGCTGCACAGGCCATACGCACCATACGCCGCCGTCGTGTGCGCCCAGCTGACCCAGCGCCCGTTGAACGCCAGCAGCACGCCGGCGTCCTTGTCTTTGTACCGGGCCGCCATCGTCGTAGTGGTGCAAAGAAGGAAAGAAAGAAAGAAAGAAAGAAAGAAAGACGGAAAGAAAACAAAAGTACGCAAGCCAGACAGCACCCCGCGGGTCGGGGGACGAAAGAACGGGTGTGTTGTACGAGAAAGGGCGAAGCTGGCGATCGCACGAGCCCAGCAAGGATTTCAGGACACACGCACCGTCGCGTGGGAAGCCTCGGCACGCTAAAGCAAGGGGGCGCACAGGGGGCTGGCCAATCCGAGCGAGTGTTCTGGGCCCTCGGTGGGTCGTCCAAACAGACCAATCATACGCCTGCTCCGCGTTTGCGTGTGGAGACGACGGTCATGCCCGGAATACTCCGTACGTGTGGAGACGACGGTCATGCCCGGAATACTCCGTACGAGTACTCCATTCGCGCGAATACAAGGAGCTATCAATACAATACAATCCGGCACAAACCCCCTCACGACGCACTCCGCCGGTCCCGCTCGTCCCGCCACCGGAGCTCGGCCTCCTGCTCGCGCAGCCGCCGCGCGGCCTCGTTGCGGTCCAGCATGCGGCCCTCGCGCTCGAGCTTGAGCTTGTTCTCGAGGTCGCGCAGCCGCAGGATCCAGCGCGGGTCCGTCGCCGTGTTGTAGTCGCTGCTGCCGGTGGTGCCGGCCGCCGTGCCGGCCGGTGGTGGCGCTTCGGCCGGGATCTCCACTGACGGCACTGGCACCCCCGGCACCCCCGGCACCCCCGGCACGGCCGTGCTCGGCCGCGGCAGCCGCCCGCCCGCGGTGATGGACTTGGACCGCATCGTGCTCGCCCGGCTGGTGCGGTCGCGCGGCCCGGTCGGGATCGAGGGGGCCGGGGAACCGTCGAGGTCGCCGCCGCTGCCGCTGCCGCCGCCGCCGCCAGACGGGCCGTACGCCCGCGCGCGCACCTCGCTCGCCGTCCGCAGCGTCGCGTTCTCGACCTTGAGCTGGCGGTAGGCGTCCTCGAGGCGGCGCACGTCCGGGCCGCTCAGCGTGCTGCCGCCGCCGGCGGTCAGGCTGCGCACGGCGGCCTCGAGCCGGTCCAGCTTCTTGACGCGCGCGTCCAGGCCGGCCTCGAGGGCCTGGTAGTCGCGCCACAGGGCGGCCTCGACGGCCTTGAGGCGGGCCGGGAAGCCGCCGACGGCGGTCTCCAGGTGCTGCACGGCCGCCAGCAGGTTGCGGGTAAAGCCCGGCAGCATGGTGGCGACAACCTCGAGGCTCGGCAGGGCGCGGCCGCTCACCAGGCTGTGGTCGTGGGCCCAGTCCAGGCCGCAGACGGCCGACAGGCGCGTCCACAGCAGCAGCAGCAGCGTGTTGCGCTCGTGCAGCTGGTCGCGCAGGCTGGCCTCGAGCTGCGCCAGCCGGCGCTTGTCCTGCGTCTTGGCCAGCTCCAGCTCGCTGATGCGCGCGTCCTGCGAGCTGACGGTGCGCGTCACGTGCTGGTGCGTTTTCTGGAACGTCGCAAACTGGTGCCGCGTGTGGTGGTGCGCGGCGCGCTCCTTGTCCAGCGCCTCGGCCGTCTTGCGCGCCTCGAGCCCGTGCGACTCGAGCAGCGCGTCCCGCTGCTTGACCAGCCGGTCCTTCTCCAGCACGGCCGCCTTGGCCGCGTCCAGCGCCCGCACCGTCGTCTCCAGCTCGCGCTGCAGCTGCGCCACCGACTGCAGCAGGCTCGACCGCGTCCCGCTCAGGTCCCCCAGCGCCTCGCGCAGGTTGCTCTCCAGCTCCAGCAGCCGCTCCTTCCACTCCGTCGCCTCCACCTCGCGCGACGTCAGGCTCTTGCGCAGCCGCCGCGCCTCGTCCTTGGCCGTCGCCGCCTCCCGGCTCAGCTCGTTCACCACCTGCTGCATCTCCTTCTTGTCCTGCGTCGCCAGGCTCTCGCTGCGCGCCCGCTCCGCCACCAGCTGCTGCTGGCCCTGCCGCACGCGCTCCTGCTCGTCCCGCACCGCCTCCTCCGCCTTGGAGAGCGCCGCCTCCAGCCGGCTGAGCCCAATCTTGTCGCTCTCCTGCTCCTCCCGCAGGAACGCAATCTCGCCCTGGCTGTTCTCCTGCTGCACCACCAGCCGCTGCGCCTTGTCGTTGGCCTCGCGCAGCTTCGCCTCCAGCTCCTCCAGCTCCCGGTTCGCCTCGCCCAGCTCCTGCTCCAGCTGCTGCACCCGCCGCCCCTGCCCCGCCGTCTCGTCCTCGAGCCCGACCAGCGCCTCGCTCAGCTTGCGCATCTCCTCCTGCAGCGCCGCAAAGTTCTCCCTCCGCTCCGCCAGCTCCGCCTGCGCCCGCCCCAGCGCCGCGTCCCGCGCGTCCGCCTCGTCCTCGTACCCGTCGATCGCCTCCTGCGCCTCCGCCTGCAGCTCCTCCAGCGCGCCCTGCAGCCCGTTCACCTCCGCCACCAGCTCGTCCCGCTCGCCCTGCATCGCCACCAGGTCCGCCATCGCCGCCTCGTAGTCCTGCTGCACCCCCTCCGCCGTCGCCTCCACCTCCTCCTTCTCCTGCACCGCCGCCTCCAGCGCCTGCACCAGCTCCTGGTTCGCCAGCCGCGCCTCGTTGATCTTGTCCCGCAGCCGCGCGTTGCGGTTCTCCAGGTCCTCGCGCTGCTCGTCCTCGTCCGCCCCAACGCCCCGCGTGCCGCCGCTCGCCCGGGACCCCGGCCGCTCCCCGATGCCGCCACCGCCACCGCCTCCTCCGCCTCCTCCTCCGCCCGCCAGGATCCGCCGTCCCACCCCCACCTGCGACGCCGAGTGGTCCAGGAAGCTGTCGATCGTCGACGGCGCCGGCCCCCCCCCGCGCCGCTGCGCCATCTTCAGGTCCTCAATCTCCTGGTACAGCCGCTCCTTCTCGCGGTTGCGCGACGTCAGCATCGACGTCTGCGCCCCAACCTCTTTCCGCAGCTCCGCATTCTCGTGCCGCAGCTGCTCGCTCTCGCGCCGCAGCTCGTCCACCAGCGTCAGCGTCTGCGAGCTGATGACCGACGACGACGACGCCGCCGTGTCCGCCGCCGCCGCCGCCGCCGCCGTCCCACTGCTCTCCGTCGCCCGCTGCCGCAACCGGAACACCTCCTCGCGCAGCCGCCGGTTGTCCTCGTCCGCCTGCTCGCGCCGCGCCGTCTCCTGCTCCAGCAGGTCCTTCCACACGTCCTCTTCGTCCTGCCGGTGGTTGCCGTTGCCCCCCTCGTCCGCCAGCCCGCGCTCCCCGCTTCCGGCTCCTGTCCCTGCCCCTGCCCCTGCCGCCGCCTGCTGCAGCAGCTTGACCATGCCCGCCATCTGCCGCTTCTCCGCCTCCTTGGCCAGCAGGTCCTGCCGGTACCGCTCAATCGTCGCAGTGTAGTCCTCGACGCGCTTGCGCAGAAAGAGCATTTCGTCTTCGCGCTCCTGCTCGGACGAGCCGGCGCTCTCCGGCCTCTGCTGCTGCTGCTGCTGCCGCTGCTGTTGCTGCTGCTGCTGCTCCCCCCGCCGCTCAAACTCCTTCACCCGCCGCCGCAGCGCCTTGTTGTCGCGCTGCAGAATCGCAATGCTCGTCCGGAACTCCACGTTCTCCTGGATCATCTCCTTGACGCTGTCCTCCGACAGCTTGTCCAGCCGGTCGCTCAGGAACATCACCTTGAGCTTGAGGTCAAAGTTCTCCTTGGACAGCCGCTCAATCGTGCTGCTCTGCTCCTTGAGCGTCATGTTGCTGCGCCCGGCACGGCGCGTCGACGTCGACATCGACGCCGACATATGTGCGGATGCCGACGCTGTCGCCGACGCTGTTGCCGCCGTTGTCGCGCCCCGCGGCGACAGCCCAAACTTGTACTCGTTGGCCAGCGCCTCCGGCACCTGCACGTCCATCACGCGCCGCGCCAGCACCGTGTCGGTCGGCGGCGCCAGCTTGCCGGGCCGGGGCGTCTGCAGGAGGTCGTCCCGGCTCGCCTTCGGCGTCAGGTCGCCCTCCGTCGACGCCACGCTCGCCAGGCTCACCATCCGCGACAGCGTCGCCCGCCGCCCACCACCGCCCACCACCGGCAGCGCGCCACCCGACTGCAGCGCGTAGTCCGTGTTGAGCCCGACAGTGACGTCGCTGCCCGCGTCGTCGGGGCCGTCGAGGCCATCGTGGCCGTCCTGGCCGTCCTGGCCGTCCTGGCCGTCCGGCCCGTCCGCACCACCACCGCCACCACCACCAAAGGACGACGCCGACGACCGCTGGCTGGCGTTGCGGCTGCGCAGGAACCGCGGCCGCTTGCCGTAGCGCAGGCTGTGGCGGCGGATGTCCGAGGACGCCAGCGACGCCGACGCCGACGCCAACGACGGGTCGTCCGTCTGCGACGACGCCTGCGACGACGCCAGCGACGAGGAAAAGTCTGGCTGGCTCGGGTTCGGCGGCAGCGACGGCGTGTTCTGGAAGTTGAGCTGGCGGCTGTTCCGCGCACTGCTGCGAACGCTGCTGCCCATGGGGCCCCGGCCGGGGGGTTCGGCCGTGTCGACGGCGGCGACGGCGGCGGCCGCCGGTGTGTCCGCGGGCGTCGCAGGATCGTCGGTCGAGAGGTCCGCGGGTGTCGTGTCC
This sequence comes from Ceratocystiopsis brevicomis, assembly GCA_002778105.1. Lineage (NCBI taxonomy): Eukaryota > Fungi > Ascomycota > Sordariomycetes > Ophiostomatales > Ophiostomataceae > Ceratocystiopsis > Ceratocystiopsis brevicomis. The sequence continues at coordinate 254,687 of PCDN01000016.1, forward strand.
GCATCCAGCGCATCCAGCGCATCGACGGACGCGTCCGGCACGTCCGGCACGTCCGTCACGACGACCACCGGACTCGGCGGCGCCGGCTTCCGCGGCGACGCAAACAGATACGTGTCGTCGGGCCCGTCCTGCGTGATGGTCGGCAGCGGCGACAGCGGCGCCACAAAGCTCGACTCGGCCTCGGGCAGCGTGTCGTGCAGGAACGGCGGGTCCGTCAGCGAGTCGTCGGCCTCGGCCTCAAACAGGTGCACGGGGTCGAGGATGGTGTCCTCTGGTGGTGGTGGTGGTGGTGGCGGTGGTGGTAGTGATGATCGTGATTGTGGTGGTAGCAGTAGTGATGGGGATGGGGATGGCGATGTTGATAGTGATGGTGATGGTGATCGTGGCGGGGGGGGGAGGAGTGCCACCGGTGCGGGCGCCAGAGCCAGATCGCCGACCTGCTCGCCCACGTTCGCCGACGTGTCGCGCAGCGCGGTGCGCGGCCGGTCGTCGGCGGTGGCGGCCACAGACAGCTTGTCCGGATGGACGTCGGTTGTCTGGGCGATGTCGTCGTCGTGTTGCGGTGCGGGCTCGGCCGCCGGATGTCTGTTTTCGTCCATAGTGGGAACAGGGGGAATCAATAAAGGGGGGAGTCCCAAAGGAGGCAAAGCAAGAGTCGAAAAGTCCAAGGGAAAGCAGTGTCGAAGTCGACCGACGTCGATGCCGAAGTCCAAGTCCAAGTCCACCAAGTCCCAAGTCGAAATGGATTTGTTGTGAGTCCAATCCGTCGACAGTGCTCACGCGTCCACAACGGCCACGGATTCAGAAGTCCGATCGCTCGCACAGCATGGCGGCGCTCCGGATGCAAAGAGGTGTTCGTGTCGTCGCGATGCTCGGGCGTCGGCGTGTTCGTGACACGTTCGCTCTGTTCTGGCTGTCCCCTATTGCCAGCCCAACGCGCTCGTGCCTCCTCGCGCGCGGGATGCGCTAGTACACAATCGGCTAGTGTAGAAAAAGTCCCCGCAGGGCGTTGCTATGGTAGCACGTGCACGCCACTCCTTGGCGATGCATTCCAGCTTTTCAAGATGGACAACGGTCCGTATCAGACGATGCTGCGGGGCGTCCCACGTTTGGTTCCTTCGTAGGATAATACAGCAACAGATTCGCTGGCCGTCCGACCCAATCAACTGGTGCGTTGCTGGCCTCAATGACGAGCGTTTCTCTGTCCCTGCCAAGCAACCACTGGCCAAGCACGGGCTCCGGACGGGGCAGACGCAGTCGTGGTGCTTTTCGTCGCCGGGCGCGAGACGACAAACTTGTCTTCACAACAGGGGCTCGACCGGCCCGGCGACCCGACGACGCCATTCCGTTTACAGGCATTTGGACACGGCGGCGCCCATCTACGGTTTGCACAAGAGCATCGTAGGAGAGGTCCCTGCGGTCCCTGGGCACAGTTGCTGGTTGAATGGGAAACGGACGATACGAAAGATCTAGCCATGGTCCATTCAATCGGAAAACAGTCGGATGCCCGGCTTTGGGACTTGACGCAAACAGGTTTTTTGCCGTCTTCGACCCTCCCCCCCCCAGCACGCCCATCAGGGAATCAGCTCCCGATTCGTGAGAAGATCGTACGTCGCGGGCCACTTTTTGTCAAATTTGTAGGGGGCCTTGTTGCCATCGAACCGGTGCTCGCGGGTCTTCCTCAGCGTGTATTGCATAGAGGCATTGCGGACGATGGTCCATTCGAGAGCAGACTTGCCTAGGACCGCGTTTTCCCTGTTGTTTTGTCGGATCCGTTCCAGGGCCCCACGGACCCAGGACACGCAGTTCCAGTTGGGCTCCGGACCAACAGGGACGGGCACATTTTCGAGGATGGTCCGGAGGAGGTCCATGTTTGTGACTTTGCCAATCCGTGTGCGGGTGAGCAGGCTATATGTCCGCGCGAAGCTGGTTTCATCGGCGACGAACTGCCACACGAAGGGGCGTCGCGTCGTGTCTTGCTTGGCGTGAAAACGCGAGACCGGCGAGGTGAGGGTTTCGTTCTTGGATCCCACGAGCAGGGCCCAATGGAAACTCGCATGCTGAGCAGGGGAAGGAAAGGCCGTTGCACGAAGAAGGACCTACTTGTCTTCGCTGGTCAACGTTTGCGGCTGATTCACGCCACGCAGGTAGTGCGCAACGTAGAGACGGGGCTTGTTTTTCAAGGACATTCTGTTGGCTGTGTCTGTGTCTGTATCCGTGTCTGCGTCGGTGTGGTGTGCATCGTGTGTCCGGGACGTTGGCCTTGGACAAGGCCCTATCTATAGGGAAGAGGCCGACGGGGGCATCCCGTCCTGTCCTGTTTTTCCCGACGCTGCGCGGCCGGCTGGGACATGTGCTCTGTTGCCGAGCACGGCTGATTGGAGAGCCATGGTTTTCACGATGTCGAGCGGGGCGACGGGAGACACAGGTTTATGGGTTTCAATATATCGAGCCGGCCGATGGGAGACACGGTTTTATGGTTTCAATATATCGAGTCGGTCGACGGGAGACACGGTTTTATGGGTTTTCAATATATCGAGTCGGTCGATGGGCAAACCACGCTTTTCACAATGTGGTCGTTGTGCAACCCAGCCTGTTATTGGATAAAATGGGTCTTGTATCCCGAGGATTCAGCATAGAAACCTGCATATCCAATATCCCCTCCCGCGTAGGCGCAGCGACGCGACAGGCACGCTGCTATGAGCACCACCACCATGACCACGACGCCATGCATCGGCCATGGATGCCGCACCGGTCAACGACGGCCTCGCGATGCGGCTGGCGACGCTCCTGCTGTCCCGGCTCTGCAGACGGCCATGGTACCGGCGATGGCAGAAGGGGCGTGGGGTGCTCTACGTCTCGTCCACGCTCTGCCTGTGCTGCTGCGAGCGCACGCGGACGGAACGAGAGGCCCGCGCCATGCGGCTGGTCCGGCAGAGCACCACCGCGGTCCCCCGTGCCCAAGGTCTGCTGCACAGGAGCTCGCGATGGAGCAGCTGCGGCGACGGTTCTTTGGCCCATGGTAGGTGCCTCAGGCAGGAATGGGATACCTCTTTTGGTGCCTCAGGCAGGAACGAAATACCTCTTTGTCTAGACACTGTTAGCACGCTGTTAGCACGCCGTTAGCCCGAATCCTGACTGATCCTACGTCATTGTCTCAGGCACGGCGACCGGCCCCGACACAATGGATAAAGCGACTTTGGAATGCGCTGCGTCCTTTTTGTGTCCGTAGCCGCCGGTAGCATGGCCGTAGCGCTGCGACATACGGAGAGTCGTCTGGCTGGAAGATACGTCATGGTGCCATTTCCTCCCTTGCTGCGTCATCGGGGTGTCGAGAGGGATATAAAAGAGCAGACCAGGCTGTTCCTCCTCCTCTTGCTGGCTCGGCTCCATTTTCCAAACAAACGTCTGCCTCTCTTCTCATCCCACCAAACACAAAAACACGACCACACTTGCGACCATGAGCGACGAGCAGCCCCAGCAGTCCCAGCAGGCCCAGCAGGGCTCCTCCAGCGCCAGCGGCGACAAGGAGGACTACGGCGACAAGGCGTTTGACTTTTTGGCCAAGAAGGCGGGCCACCCGGTCGACCGCAACACCAGCGAGAAGATCACGGACGGCGCGCGCACCGCGTTTGAGAAGGCGACGGGGTAGGTCACGCGCTGTCTTCCAATGCCCTTTCCTCTGGACCACCGCTAACACCGAGCAGCAAGCAAGTGCCGTCCAAGTTCTCAAACTAGATAGATCTTCCCCGTCTAGCCCTTCAATAGAATCCAGACATCCCAACACATCCCGTCGTAGTCGTGTGTCATCCTGTCCCGTCAAGCATCGTCCACAAACACCTGGTAGGCCATCACCATGATCCAGAACAGAAAGACGTCGCCGACCAGCGCCATGCCAAAGGCCGCCTGCCACGCCTGGCAGATGCTGCGCTGCGCCAGCCACGCCAGCGTCGCCAGCGACTGCCCGTGCGGGCTGAGCCGGAACACGGCCAGGTTGCAGTTGGTGCTGACGCCGCCGGCGGGGCCCCAGAGCTCGATGGACCAGACGACGAGCCCGACGGTCCAGAGCACGAACAGCGCGAAGCCGCAGATCAGCACGATCGACGGCAGCAGGCGGCGCGTGAAGATGAGCCAGAGCACGGCGAGGACGAAGGCGATGGCCAGGGAGGCGGTCGTGATCCAGTAGGGCAGGTACCTGGCTCCATTAGCGGGAGGGGGACGACGACGACGGCGACGGCGACGAGGGGAGGAGGAGGGGGGGGGGGACAACCTACCACGGCACCGACAGCAGCAGCCGGTTCTGCGTCTGCACAAACGACGCCGACACGCCCAGCAGGGTCCCCGCGGCCGCCAGCATGACGACTATCCACACATTCAGCTGCACGGCCGGCCAGCGGTACTTGTGGACGCGGGCGGAGCGGCGCTCGCGCTCGATCACGACGGACTCGCTGAAGGAGGTGGAGGTGGCCATGGGGGGGGGTGTTGAGGGGGTTGTTGAGGGGGGTCGAAGGTGGTCGAAGTCGTCGTTCAAGGAGGTCGTTCAAGGTCGTTGAAGAGGGCGCTGCCTGTTGTCGCCGTTCGCCGTCCGTCGCTGCCTGACACGGACCAGCAGGGCCAGCACACGCTCCGGGGCGAGGGTCGCATGCAACGACAGTCGGGGCAGAGAGGAGCGTGTGTGGTTGGCACTCTGCTTGGGTTGCGGTTGGGTTGGGATTAGGTTGGGAAGGAAGGCATCGTCTTGCCTTATCTCGAGGGGGTGGTTAGTTATCTCGCTATCTCGAGGGGTCTCACGTGATAATTCAGGGGGCTGGGCAGCCCAACCCCCTGTGTCCAAAATACAGGGGTCATCCTGTCCACTCCCTCGAATCAATCCCCCCCCATGGGCCCCGCCTCCGCCCACCCCCCCGGCGCCGGCGCCGCGGCCTCGTCCACGTCCTCGGCCTCGTCCCCGATCCGCGCCACCAGCTGCGCCAGCGACGGCCGGAACGGCCAGGCCATCCACGCGGCCAGGATCTCCGTCCACTGCTGCTCGTTGAGCACGCGCGCCGACAGCTCGCCGTAGGGC
>PCDN01000016.1:268594-281723 GCA_002778105.1 Ceratocystiopsis brevicomis
CCCCCCCCCACCAAGCCACCGGCCGCTGCACGACGTCCTGCCATGACCTCGCCATGGCCTCTGTGACGTCCCTCGGGCTGCACGAGCCTTCAGCCCTTCCCTACGCTGTTGCCGAGAACATTCTGCCACCAAAGCCGTGTCCCGACCTCTATACCTGGGAGGTCTTTGCCGACAAGAATGGCGAGGACGAGCTGCTCACGACCGAGACGTGCGTGATCTGGTCCCGGGGCGGCGCCGTCGGCCGGTGCTTCCGGTTCGACATCGAGGAGGAGCCCATCTGCAAGGCCCTGCTGGCCTACTTTCCCATCAGCGACGACGACGACGGGGCCGGCCGTCTGGCTGCTGACGCCCAGGCACGGAAGCAGACGCCCGCCCTGGCGAAGACGCTCATCGTCTTCCTCAAGACCCAGGCCCGCGTCTACTCCTTCTCCGCTGACGAGCATGTCGTGCACATGCCTTTCGAGGTCGAGACGGCCATTGCTGCCCCCGTCGGCGTCATCCTGCAGCGCAAGTCCAAGGTCGACACCACCGTCCCCGTCACGCTCCAGTTCCCCCGCGTCCCGCCCAACTCGTTCGTGGCGTCGCAGATCTTGCCACTGGCTGGCGGTCAGTCCCAGACCACCGCCCTGGCCTTCGACACTGCCGGGCTTGGAAAGCCCAAGCCGCTGCCCCTGCGCCTGAGCTCCACGCTCGAGACCATGTGGGACACGCCGCTCGAGACGGCCGGCGACGCGTCCGGCTGGCCGCGCCTGGTCTGCCTCACCGACCCCATGCTCGAGATCGGCCTCGTCGTGGCCCAGCCGGAGCGGTCTGGCAAGGACCGCAGCGCGAAACGACCCTACGCCTTTCTCGACCCGGCCGAGGAGATCCTGCACATCGAGTCCATCCCGCTCGACGGCCCGGACGACCTCACCCTGGCCGTCACCGTCAACCGCGAGACCAGCATGTACACCATCTGGCGCATGGCCTACGCCAACACCGGCGACCGGCTCCTGCGCCACCAGCAAGCCACCAAAAAAACAAAAGCCAAGCGGCGACGCAGCTCCGTGCAGCCCGCACTGGCCAGCGGTGCCACCACGCCCCTCCGCCATGCCAGCTTCCGCGACAGCATCGGGGCCACGCTCCCCGTGAAGAAGACCCGCCGCAGCGAGCGGCTGGATAAGGGCAAGGGCAAGGACAAGGACAAGGACAAGGACAAGGACAAAGAGGGCAGCGGGCCGCTCGAAAAGGTGCTGTCGCTCGAGCCCGACCGCGTCGAAGTATCCAGGCGCCAGTCGCGCCGGGCCAGCTCCTTGCTGGCGCGTGCAGACCTGTCCGCCTCGCACGACCGCCATCTGTTCTCCGAGCAGGCGCCCGCACCCGCGACGGGCGGACGGCGATCGGACTCGTACGGCAGCCAGCGCGGCGTCCGGGTCAGCTCGGGCTATGCGGCCGCAGGGGCCGGCAACGCGTTCAGCCAGACGCTCAACAGCCTGCTCGAGGCGCCGGTCGACGGCCTGCTGGAAGAGCTGCGCGCCGGCGGCGACTTCGAGGGCTTCCACAATATGGGCCTGGACGACCCCGAGTTCGACACGCTCTCGACCGAGATCATCTTCACCAAAATCCACAGCCTGTCCATGGACACGGCCAACCTGCGCTACTCGCTGTCGAGCACGCCCGCCGCCAAGCTGTGCAAGGTCTTTGTCATTGTCGGCACGCCGTACTCGGTCGACGAGCACGACCGCAACTACCTGCTCGTCTGCATCCAGGACACGGTCGACAAGCGCCTGCAGCTGCTGACGCTGCACATCCAGGAGCGGCGCGCGGGCGATGCCGGCCCGGGCGGTGCCGTTTCCATAACATGGGGCCAGCACCGCAAGGCGCAGAACGTCGCCGACTCGTGCCGCATCCACGACGGCGGCCAGTCCATGATCCTGATCCTGTCCGAGGGCGACGGCGGCCAGCGCCAGCTCAGCATCCAGGCCCCGTGGAGCGAGCTGACCACGGTCGCGCTGCCGCCGCTGTCCCTGCACAACCGCGACCTCTATGCGTGGGATGCAAGCGACCATTTGTTCCAGAAACCAACTGGCGCTGGCGCTGGCGCTGGCGCTGGCGCTGCCGCCGCCTCCTCTGCCGCCGCACCCGACTCGCGCATTGCCAGCTTCCGGTTCCCGCGCAGCCGGGGTGTGGTGGACGTCGTCGACGACAAGGGCACCGCCCACCAGATCCAGATCCAGCTGGAGCCGCGATCCGTGCGCGTCCGCCGCATCCTGGAGGTGCTGCGGAGCATTCTCACCTCTGCCTATGCCGAGAAGACGGTCATGGGGTGGTGGCGCATCATGCACTGGCTCGAGGGCCAGCCGGAGTACGCGGCGCCGACGGCTGAGTGGACGGCCCTGGCGACGGAGCTCTGTGCCCTGTTCCTTTCGCTTCTTCCGCCGGATGCTGGTAGCAGCCTGGCAACCGAGTCTACCATCACGGAGGTGGGGGCTGCCGAATGCGCCCTCGGGCCGTGGGCCATGTCCAAAGCATGGAGTTGGGTTTGCGAGGGCCCTGGCATGGCGCCCTTGTGGTCCGATACGCTTTCGGTGGCCATGCGCCTCGCCAGGCGATTCATGGCCTCCCCTGCGGGCGACCAAGCGGTTGGCGTCTCAGGGTATCTTCCGACCGCACTCGGCCTGCCGGATTCGACCCGAAAAGGCGCCGCGTGGGGCATTGTTCTGGCGCTGCACCTGTACCTCGAGGAGGAGAAGCTGGACATTATGTCCTCGGCGAGCGGCGGCACGATGACGACGGACCTGAAGACCCTGGTCTGGCAGATGGCCCAGTGGCTGCAGTGGCCGTCGTTTTCCGAGCGGTATGCGCTGGAGCTGGACAGCATGGTGCTGCCGCAGGAGGGACCAAGCGGCTGCTTTCCGCTGCCCGAGCCGGCCAGCGTGCCGAGCATTTACGAGTGGATCGGTCTGCGTCTGGCGGGCCTGACGGCCGATCCGTTTCCCTCTCTCGGGGACGTGTACGCGGTCGTGGCCCAGCGGAACCGCGGCGAAGTGGCGCTCAGCGACAGGCGGTGGCAGCACATCACGCCGCGGACGCAGCTGTTTGGCCGGTTCTTCGCCGAGACGACGCCGGCCGCCTCGAGCGTCGCCGTTGTCGAGGCCATGCACAAGTGCGGGTTCACGACGGGCATCCTGGACTCGCTGCCGGAGGGTGTGTCGGCGCCGTTCCGGGACGCCATCAGCCGGTGCCAGCAGCACCCGCCGGCGCACTGGGACCGCGAGCTGTACGAGCTGGTGGGGCGGGGCGATATCAACACGGTGCTCAAGGCCAACGCGACGACACAGGCGCTGCATGCGATCGACAGCGTGGATGCGACGCGCGCCGAGGTCGTGGACGATGCCGGGAACGACCTGCGGGTGGCGGAGGAGCCGGAGAGCGAGGAGCGGCAGGTGGTGATCCAGGCGCTGTTCCGCGACGACAAGCGGCTGTACGAGGCGCAGACGCTGCTGTCGTCGTCGATGCCGCGGGTGGTGCGGCTGCGCGACCCGCTGGCGAGCTGGTCGGAGTCGGAGTTCCTGGAGCACCAGAAGGAGCTGGTGACGACGATAGCGACGGCGACACTGGCGACGTCGGCGGGCCGGGGCATGCTCTACTACGGGTTCCGGTTTCCGCTGCTGACGCAGAAGTTCAGCATCCAGGGGTTCAACCTGACGTGCATTGTCAAGCCGAGCAACGTGGCGGTCGGGGTGGACAAGAACCTGTTTACGGAGGACAAGGTCAACTGGGCCTTCTTCCACCAGGGCGTGGCGTACGGGCTGGCGATCTCGCCGCGGGCCAAGGGCATCGACACGTCGTGGATTGTGTTCAACAAGCCGGGGACGGATCTGAGCCACCGGCACGCGGGGTTCCTGTTTGCGCTGGGGCTGAACGGGCACCTCAAGTCGGTGGCCAAGTGGGTGGCGTTCAAGTACCTGACGCCGAAGCACATGATGACGTCGATCGGGCTGCTGCTGGGGTTGGCGGTGTCGCACCTGGGCACGATGGACTCGCTGATCACGCGGCTGCTGTCGGTGCACGTCACGCGGATGCTGCCGCGGGGCGCGGCGGAGCTGAACCTGTCGCACCAGATCCAGACGACGGGGATCATGGGGATCGGGCTGCTGTACTACAACAGCCAGCACCGGCGGATGAGCGAGATCATGCTGTCGGAGATTGCGTACATGGGGGACGAGGAGGAGGAGAACCCGCTGCGCAACGAGGGGTACCGGCTGGCGGCGGCGTACGCGCTGGGCTTCATCAACCTGGGCAAGGGCGGCGACCGCCGGGGGCTGCTGGACATGCGGATCACGGAGCAGCTGCTGCGGCTGGCGTCGGCGACGAAGAAGGTGGAGCTGGTCAACGTGCTGGACCGGTCGGCGGCGGCGGCGACGATGGCGATTGCGCTGATCTACATGCAGACGGAGGACGCGATCGTGGCGCGCAAGGTGGACATTCCGGACTCGGTGCTGCAGTTCGACTACGTGCGGCCGGACGTGCTGCTGCTGCGAACGGTGGCCAAGCACCTGATCCTGTGGAGCGGGATCGAGGCGACGCGGGACTGGGTGCGGGCGAGTCTGCCGGCGGAGTACCGGGCGCGGGCGGACCTGGAGGGGGTGGAGGCGCTGCGCAGCGCGGACATGCCCTTCTTTGCGATCGTGGCGGGGCTGTGCTTTGCGGCAGGGCTGCGGTTTGCGGGCACGGCGAACGGGCGGGTGCGCGACGTGCTGGTGCACTACCTGGACCGGTTCCTGGCGCTGGTGCAGGGGGTGGCGGCGACGACGTTTGACGCGCAGCTGGGGCGCAGCGGGGCGCGCATGTGCCTGGACGTGCTGGCGCTGTCGTGCGCGACGGTGATGGCCGGGACGGGCGACCTGGTGGTGCTGCGGCGGCTGCGAGCGCTGCACGGGCGCGACGACACGCACACGCCGTACGGCAGCCACCTGGCGGCGCACCTGGCGCTGGGCACGCTCTTCCTGGGGTCGGGCACGACGACGCTGGGCAACAGCCCGCTGGCGGTGGCGGCGCTGCTGGTGGCGTTCTACCCGGTGTTCCCGGTGACGGTCCAGGACAACGGCTCGCACCTGCAGGCGTTCCGGCACTTCTGGGTGCTGGCGACGGAGCCACGGTGCCTAGTGACCAAGGACGTGGCGACGGGGCAGCCGATGGCGGTGCCGGTGCTGATCCAGCTGAAGCCGACGGCGCTGACGCTGGCGGGCCGAGCGCCAGGCGAGGACACGGACACGGTGCTGCGGCGCGAGACGCCGTGCCTGCTGCCGCCGCTGGACGACATTGTGGCCGTGCGGACGGACGCGGCGGCGCACGGGTTCTGGGACCTGGAGATCCCGTTTGCGCGCGAGCCGGGGCTGCGGGCGGCGTTCCGGACGAACCAGAGCCTGTATCTGCGGCGGCGTCCGGCGCAGGCGAGCGCGTTTGCGACGACGCTGCAGGCGCTGGGGGGCGGGACGAATGCGGCGGAGCGCGACCCGCTGGCGTGGCTGTTTGGGCTGCGCACGTTTGCCGGGCTCAGCCGCACGGAGCGGGCGCAGATGCTGGGCGGGGGTGGTGGTGGTGGTGGTGGTGGTGGTGGTGGCAGCGGTGGCGGCGGTGGCAGCAGCAGCGACACGGTGCTCAGCAATGCGCTGGACGCGCGACTGCAGCTGGCGAGCAGCCTGGACGAGGACACGGGGGGGGTGGTGGACGGGCGGGTGAACCGGCTGCGGGACCTGCAGCTGTTGTTTGGGTGGGCGGCGCAGCGGGAGCGGCTGCGGGGAGAGAAGAAGGAGGAGGGCGACAGCTGGTGGATGGACGAGGCGGCGGTCGACCTACTGGAGGGGCGGGTGTGGGGGAGGGGGAGATGAAGAGGAGGGGACGAGACGGGGACGAGACGAGGACGAGACGAGGACGAAGACGAAGACGAAGACAAAGACAAAGACGGGCAACACGGCATGGGATGACGGCGGACTTGCCTGGATTGGGCTTTACATACGTTGACGACGACCGCGAATCACACTACAAAACGACAAATGCGCTGTTCATGAACTGTTGTTCTAGCAAGACAAAAAGGCAAACCGGAACGCCTGCAAGACCACCCTGCTGATGATGCCGCCCTCGGCGTGTTCACCGGGTCACGGCCGCGGTCAGGACCTGGGTCCGGAAGAAGCCGCCCTTGGTGCGCTCAATGACCTGCTGGTAGACGCTGCTGTTGGGGTGGTTCATGACGACGGTGCCCTCCTGGAAGTCGATCTTGGCGTCGAGGCGGGTGTCGCGGATCAGGTTGACGATCCACTTCTCGCCGGCGTCGACGCTGAGCCCGAGCTGGGCGCTGACGCGCTGGAGGTCGATGCGGGCGTGGATCTTGCAGTAGGACTCGAAGAAGAGGTGGCGGGCGGCGTCGACAAAGGCGTCGGCGGCGTTGCTGAGGAAGAAGTCGGCGCGCAGGACCTCCTCGGCGCGCGGCAGCTGGCGCTGGGCCTCCTCGAAGTCGAAGTCGAGGAAGAGCGCGCGCACAAAGTCGGTGACGGGGTCGGCGTACTCGTACGTCTCCTGCTTGACGACGCGGACGAGGTCCTTGAGCTGTTTCTGCTGGGTGCCGTACACGTTCTTGCGGGTGTTTGTTCCTGTCGACGACGACGACGACGACGACGCCCGCGCGGCAATCACGGCGGCGGCCACGTACCGCAGCACCCACGGACACGTCGTCTGGATCGTGTTGATGTAGTTGGGCGAGAAGAGCAGCTCGAGCACGGCGTCGCGGGCGCCGTCGTCGTTGAAGAGCGGGAACAGCGCCCAGTGGATGAGCCAGGTGCGCTGCTGCAGCTGGGCCAGCGGGTTGTGGAAGAGCTTGGTGTCGATGCTCTCCTTGACCTTCTGCAGCTCCTCGAGCGCCGACTCCCAGTTGGTCGTCAGGATCTCCGACGCCAGCTTGCCCCACGTCGCGGCCGCGACCTTGTCGTTGTCCGTCGAGAGCACGCGGAACTGGTACAGCAGCTCGGCCGCCGCGCCGTAGTTGCCGCAGCTGTACTGGAAGTGGCCAAACGCGTACAGCGCGTCCACCATGGCCGGCGTCACGCCGTGCTCCTTCTTGAGGAAGTCCAGGTTGGCCACCTTGTCGCTGCGCAGGTTGCCCACCACCTCCTCGTCGCCCAGCAGGTCGCGCAGCGTGCTCGTCTCCTGCTCGTACTGCTCCAGCTGCGCCATCACCTGGCTGCGCGACGCCGCAAACTGCGCCGGCGCCGCGTCCAGGTTCTCCAGCTCGCAGTACAGGTTCGCCACGTAGTCCGTCATGTTCGTCTTCTTCAGCAGCTCGTACTTGGCCCGCAGCATCTCGCGCGCCTTGGCCGCGTGGTCCGCATGGTCTGCATGGTCCGCATGGTCCGCATCCGCCTCGGCCTCGTCGTCGAGCTGCCCGGCCGCAAACTCGATGAGCGGGAAGATGAGGTGCCGGTCCAGGTGCTGCACCAGCTTGGGCAGCAGGTCGAACGTGGCGGGAGGGGGAGGGGGGGCGGCAGCAGCAGCAGCAGCAGCTGTCGTCGTCGTCGCCGCCATGGTGGGAGATGCAGGGGGGATTGCACGGGTTAATGAAAGGAGATTCGCGGGGGGGGGAAGCGTGCGAAGCGATTGTTCTTTTTTTCCTTCCGGATGGGGGATGTGCAGGTGGGGCAGGGATGCAAAAATCAGTCGCACCGGGCACCGGGGCGAACCTGTGGGCAGCGGGCGGAGGCGTGTTTTTCCGGCCCGGTTCTGCCGGGCGGTGAGCTGCAGAGCAACAGGCAAAAAGGTGCGGAAAAGCTGTCAGAGCACCACAGTACAGCACAGTACAGCACCGCACCGCACCGCACCGCACAGCACCGCACCACGATGATGCGACCACGCGTGCCGCTGCTGCGGCTCTTCTCGACGGCCGCCGCCACGGGCACCCCCGCCCTGCCCTACCGCGTCAGCCGCAGCACCACGCGCAACCTGCCGGTCTACCACCGCATCCAGTCCGGCGGCACCAACAAGACCACCGAGGTCAAGAAGATCGAGGGCGACGTGCGCGCGCTGTCGGCCCAGCTGGCACAGGACCTCGGCGTCGAGACCAAGATCAACCCGCGCACAAACCACATCAGCATCAAGGCGAGTGTGCCCGCCCGCCCGGCGCGGCCGCGTCCCGCCGCTGCCTCCGCTGACCAGGAACAGGGCTTCCACAAGGACCGGGTCGTCGCCTGGCTGCGCGGCCAGGGGTTCTGACCGGGACCGGACACGGATCGCGCACGCCTAGGCAAGCCATTCACATAGGAACAGACCAAGCACGGAAAGAAGGAAAGCAAGCACGGAAAGCAAGGAAAGCAAGCACAGAAATCAATCAACAAATCAAGCAACACATCAAAAATACACCGGAAGCTGCCTCCTTCCATAGAACCGCAAACCACAGAGACAAAAAAAAAAGCACCCATTTCTGCACCCATGACGCGCCTCTCTTGCTTCCCCCCATACACATACACTGTCCCCAATCCCAGACAGGCCCTGTCGCCCACGCACCCCCCCCTCTCCCCTCACCCGTCCAGCGACGCAAAGGCCACCAGGTTCCGCAGGAACCCGTCCCGGCTCCACTCCCCGCTGACCATCCCCAGCGCCTCCAGCAGCCCCTCTGTCGTCGGCACCACGCCCCCCGGCGGCCGCCTCGTCGTCGCCGTCGTCGTGCTGCCGCTGCCGCTGCCGCCCCCCCCGCTCTCGTCCACCGTCACCGTCTTCTCGCTCAGCTTGCGCAGCACCGACACCGCCAGCACCACAATGTACAGCAGCTCCGCGTCCTTGGGCGGCGGCTGCGGCAGCCGGAACTGCCGCGCGTGCAGCTCCGCGCTCTCGTACTGCCGGCACAGGTCGCGCACCGCCCGCAGCAGGTTCGGCGCAAACCCGTTGGCCGCCCCCAGCCACGCCCGCGCCACGCCGCTGGCCGGGCCCGGCGCCAGCGTCGCCACAATGTCCGCCGCCAGCAGGCCCTGCATCAGCACCGGCTTGCGCGCCTCCACCAGCGGCAGCAGGTGCCGCGGCCGCATCTCCCGCACGTGCTCCGGCATCGGCGCAATCGCCAGCGCAAACGTCCGCGTCAAAAGGTCCGCTGCTGCCGCTGCCGCCGCTGTGCCGTGGTCGCTGCCACTGGCGCCGCCGCCGCTGCCATCGTCCGTGCTCGTCTCGCCCGCAAACACCGCCCGGAAATGCGTCCGGTTCGGCTCGTCCCGCGCCAGCAGCTTCGCCAACGCGTCGACCGCCGGCGGCAGGTACGGGTGCAGCGCCGGCTGGAACGCCGGGAACAGCAGGTGCTCGTCCGCCAGCCGCGGCGCCGGCGCCGGCGCAAACGCCAGCAGAAACTGCAAAAAGCAAAACGCCTCGTCGCAGCCGGGGATCTCGATGCAGCCGGCAATGTTGGACAGCAGCACAATCACGTCCTTCATAAAGTCCAGCATGTTGAGCTGCGTCCGCAGAAACATGTTGCGCGTGCCCGCGTACCGGATCACCAGGAACAAGAACCGGATCGTCGCCTCGTCCGCCAGCACCGCCTGGTTGCGCGGGTGGAACGACAGGTTGCGCAGGATCGTCGTCACGCACAGCAGGTGGTCGACCGACGTCTTCATCTCCGCCTCCGCCGACCCCGGCACCGCCTCGTCCTGCAGCGACAGCCGCTCCAGCTGGCACGCCCGCACCAGGTCCTCGTACGGCGGGATCAAGATCTCGTCCGACACCTCCACCGTGTTCTCCGCCAGGTTCTCCACCACCTCCTCCGCGTAGTCCAGCAGGCTGTCCAGCAGGTCGTCGCACTTGTCCAGCTCAATCTCCAGCCCCGGCATGTTCGACACCGTCACCGTCGCCAGCGTGTCGAGCGCCAGCCGCACCTCCGCCCGCAGCCCCGACTGCAGGCTCTTGGTCAGCGTGTGGATGTCAATGTTGCCCAGCTCCGCCGGCGCCGGCATGTCCGGCCGGAACCGCAGAATGTCCGTCACCAGCTTGGACGGCGCGTAGACGTCCACGCCGCCAAACGTGTGGCTCTCGCGGCTGCACGGCTTGTACTCGTCCGGCCCCAACGGCGGCGACGGCGCTTTCGTCGTGGCCCGTCCGCCCTCCGTGCGCGCCTCGCCATTCACCGGTGTATCGCCTTCACCCTTCACATGGGCCGCGCCAGCGCCGTTCTTGGCTGCGCTGTTCTTCGCCCGAGCGGTGTCCGGCTGTGTCGCAAGGCCGTTTGCAGCCGGTTGCTGTTGCTGGCCATTGGGCACCATCTGATTCGGCTGCCCTGGTAGTTGTAGCTGCGCAGCGGCTGGGGTCCCAGGTGCAAGAGACGGGTCCATTCGGTCGTGGTGCTGCAGCTGCTGCTGTTGTCCTGGGAGTTGTGGCGCCTGGGGCAGCATGTGGTGGGCCGGGGGCTGTTGTTGGTTCTGCTGCTGATGCTGTTGCTGCTGCTGCTGATGCTGTGCCATCTTCGCCCGGTTCTGAGACCAAAACTCCTCAAACTTGAGCAGGTTCCGCTCGTAGACGGCCTTCATCTGATTCGAGACGACAGCCAGCTGCGCCGGCGGGTAGCCCAGCATCTGGCACACCTGCGGCCATCCATTGGTCTGCATGACGTAGCGGTAGCCGTTGAACTTTTGCACGGTCTGGAACAGCGCCATCAGATGCACAGGGCGGTCGCCGACCACGGGGTTCGTGTCGAGCGGCAGGCTACGTCGGCCCATAAAGACGGACAACTGCTGTACAAACTGCTCGGGAGAGAACCGCGTCGCGTTGGGCGGCGCCGGCGCCGGTGCCGGTGCCGGCGCCCCGGCACCGATCGCCGCCGACGGCAGCACGATGGGCTTGCCAATGGCCCCCGGGGTGCCCGGGGGCGGCTGCTGGTGGTGGATGGACGGCGAGGCTGCTGCGGCCTGCTGTTGCTGCTGCTGGCGGGCCAGCATGTTGCTGCGCTGCTGGGCCGGCACGTTGGCACCTTGTTGCCCCTGCGGCCCCTGCGGCCCCTGCTGCATCTGCTGCATCTGCGCAGAAGCAGCGGCGGCCGCCTGCATGTTGTTGCTCTGCTGCAGCTGGCGCTGCAGCTGGATCTGGTACATGAGCTTCTGCTGCTCGACCGGGTTGCGCGCCTGGGCCAGCTGCTGCTGCATCTGCGGTGTCAGCATCTGGCCCGGCGGCACCTGGCCAGGCTGTCCTCCCATCGGGCTGCCCATCGGGCTGCCCATCGGGCCCATGCTCATGACGCCCATCGGACCCATCGGGCCACCGGCCGCGGCTTGTTGCGCTGCTGCATTGGGCGAAGGCCGGGCACCGCCCATCATGCCCGGAGCAAATCCGGGTGGGAAGTTGTTGGGCTGCCCAAAGGCGTTGGACTGCGGCGGCGCTGGGCTCTGGTCCGAGGGGACGGGCGACGCCTGGGCACCACCACCACCGCCGCCGCCGCCGCCGCCGCCGCCAAACGCCTGCGACGCGGGCGAGAAGGGGTGCGGCGATGCGGTGGACAGGCGCTGGGGCACGCTGCCGCCGCGCATCTGGTTGGCCATGATGGGCGACGGCGTGGCGTTGGCAGAGCCGTCGGGAGGGAGGTTGTGATTCTGCTGCTGTGGCTGTTGTTGCTGCTGCTGCTGTGGTTGCTGCTGCTGCTGCTGCTGCTGCTGCTGCTGCTGCTGTTGCTGCTGCTGTTGCTGTTGCTGTTGCTGTTGCTGTTGCTGTTGCTGTTGCTGTTGCTGTTGCTGTTGCTGTTGCTGTTGCTGTTGCTGCTGCTGTTGCTGTTGCTGTTGCTGTTGCTGCTGCTGCTGCTGCTGGGGAAGCGCGGCGGGGGGGAAGTTGGGAAAGGGCGAGTGCTGGGGGGTGCCGGCGCGCGAGGCCGGCAGCATGCCCGGGTTCTGGCGCGGCGAGGCGGCCACGCTGTCTTCGCGGGGCCGGGGGCGTTTCGAGGGGATGATCGAGTTGGTCTGGTACATGGGGTTCTGGAAGGCGGACGGCGAGGCGTTGCGCATGGCGCCGTTGGTGTTTTGCAGGTTCATGACGTTTTGCTGCATCATCATTTGTTGCTGCTGTTGCTGCTGTTGCTGCTGTTGCTGCTGCTGTTGCGGCGTGCCAAAGTCATTCGGGTTGAAGGGCGCGTTTGCCAGAAACGATGGATCCATCATGCTCGGGCCCAGGGCGCCCGGCGCAGCATTGGCGTCGCCGAGGTGTGGGAAGCCGTTGCCATTCGGGGTCTGGACCGCCGCTTCGTTCATCCAGGAACTCATGGCCGGCGACAGATGGGCCTCACAGGCGATGGCCGGCGACAGGATGGGCGAGAGGACCGGCAAAAGGACCGGAGGCGATGGCGCAACGCGACTGTTCGGACGGCACACGGCTCGGGGCGAAGAGGACAGGGGGCGACGGCCAGCGAAAGGGGCCCATCGGTGGACGACGGGAGAAGCGAACAAAGGACCAACGAGACCAAAAAAAAAAAGGAAAAAAGAAAAAAAGAGAAAAAAAAAAAAGAACGCGACCAATAGCGAAACGTGCTACGGTCGAGAGAAGAGCGAGAGAGCCTGGGGGCCGGGTCGCGATGGGTTTGGTTGAGAGGCGTCGTGGCGCGTCAGAGTAGCGGCGGCCTGCTGTTGTGTGTGGGTGTCAGTCAGGGTTTACGGGGGGGGGAGCAGGAGCGAAAGACTCGAAAGGGGGGCGGGCGCGTCTAGGGAGAGAAGGAGCAGGTTCTTTGCGCTGGGTGGGCTTTACGTCCGCCAATCAGAGCCGGCAGGTGGCCGCAGGCAATTTTGCTCCGAGCGGCCGCCAGCGGCGCGCGGCAGGTACGGAGTACCCAAAAGCGAAAAACGAAAAGCGAAAAACGATAATAAAGATACACAGCAGGGGGGGGGGGGAACCAAATTTCAGCTCGCTCGGGAAGGAACCTAGGACGCCCGCCCGTCCGTCGCGCGTCGTGCAGCAAACAGCGCAGATCAGGGCAGGAGCCGCCAACGACGCGTCACAGGACGTCATGGGAAAGATAGGGGGCAGAAGGAAGGAGCCGTGGAAGGGGTGGGGGGACACGATCGGGGCTGAGTGGCAGGAACGATGCAGTTGGGGACAAGAGGACGTATCTAGACGTACCTGGACGTACCTTGGGGGCGGCAGGCGT
>PCDN01000016.1:288969-325216 GCA_002778105.1 Ceratocystiopsis brevicomis
GCAAACGCGGCGGCCTGCGCCGGGTCGCGCGCCAGGGCGCCCAGCCGCACCACCGGGTGCGCGGAGAACAGCCGCCACAGGTCAAAGTTGGGCTCCTCGACAGGGTCGTCGTCAACCACAACCACCTGCGTGTTCGCCAGGTCCTCGGGGAAGCGGAAGGCCGGCACCGGCGCCGGCACCGGTGCCAGCACCGGCTGCTGCGCCGTCGTCGGGTCCGGGCTCATGCGCAGCACGTCAAACGACGTGCTCATGGACCACAGCTCCATGAGGCCGTGCCACAGGTTGTGGTTGCCCTCGCGCTTGACCAGCAGCAGAAAGGGGCCACCAGCCCGTGCAACACCGCCGGATGCCGCATCGGCGGCGGTGGCAGCGGCGGGCGGCTGCACGTTCACAAATCTTTCGAGCAGCCGCCGCGGCCCCGTCTCCTCCCAGTACGGCACCAGCCGGCCCAGCGGAATGATACCCCGGGCCGTCTCGTTGGCGTCCGGCTGGCGCACGGCACAGCCGAGGGAAAACTTGTTGTTCTGGTCCGGCCGGAACACGGCGCCGCTGGCGAGACAGAACGAGTCGACGCCGTTGTCGTCGCGCGCGTGGGCGTGGTAGCAGGTCAGCGTGGCCGGCGACCCGGGTGCGCAGTACTGGATCGCATGGTCGCGGAGGTCTTGGAGGTAGTGGGCGGTGAAGCGTTTGGCGCAGAACGCGTCCAGGGGGGGCGCCTTGTCCGCCAGCTGCTGCAGTTCGGACACGACCAGTGGAGGGGGGGGCGGGCTAGCTTTGCTGCTGCCCGACGACGGCGGCCGACTGGGCACCGCCACCAGCCAAGGCGGCAGCGGCAGCAGCAGTCTGTTGGGGTCCTCCGAACCAGCGAAGGCGACGAGCGCAACGACGAAGAGAACCAGCGCGAGGGCCGCGACCGTATGCCGGCGCCGTAGAGCCATGGTGTTGAACGAGTTGATGGAGCGCAAGACAGTCGGTCCGCGATCCACGCAGACAAACAAAACAGGACCGGGAGCGGCGAAGGCGTCTTGAAATAGAACCGCGCGTGGGAGAAGGAGTTGGCCTGCTCCCCCCCTCCCCTAATAGCCACAATGCGAGGCCCCACTGTTCAAGGGGTTTTGCGGGCACCATTGGCTACTGCAGCCACTGGACGGCGGTTCGGCGTTTAGCTTGATTCGTCCAAACGGTAAGCGCCCAACGGGCCGGGGAAGTGGGGGTGCGGCGAGCACCGGGATTGGCTTCCGGACGGGCGGTTAAGCACACCACAGAGCGTGAAACGCGGGCTGAGCGGCACGAGCGGTTAAGCACACCACACAGCGTGAAACGCGGGTTGAGAGGCTGGTATATGGATTTTCCCTTGGCTCTGTTTTTCCGAGCCGGTGTTTCTCGGGTAATGATCACATGGGACGTCGTGTCGTGTCGTGTCGTGTCTTCAATTAGTTTTGCTTTGGCGTCGTGTATCTTTGACAGACGCAACGATGTTGGTGCTTTTCCTTCTTTTGATGCTCTTCTGCGGGTTGGCCCTGTGTAAGAGTTGCGCCCCCCGTCCGATCTCCGTCCCGATCGGCAACGTCACGCTGTCCAACAACAAGATCGCCAAAGGACTGAACATCTCTCTGGGAACACCTCCCCAGCCCATGGCGTTTATGCCGCTGTGGTGCGTTTAGCCTGCACACCTATGGAGAGCGAGATTGAGAGAGAGAGAGAGAGAGAGAGAGAATGCTGACCACCAGGCCGCTCAACAACACCATTGTCTATGGCGTCGACGGCTACTGTCTGTCCTCAACGACCTCGCCGTGGTCCTCGGCCGGCTGCACCACCTTCCGCGGCGGTGCCTACAACGCCCTGGCCTCCACGACGCGCACAAAAGCCAACAGCAGCGCCTACCCCGACGACAGCGCCGGCGACGACATTGTCGGCGACACCTCCAGTGGCGGCGCCCACTACCCCGAGTCCACGTATGTCGCCGACACGCTGCGCCTGACTGACGGCGTCGCCATCGACGACTTCCCGCTGCGCATCGCCCAGAGCGACTGGGGCGAGGAGTCCTACACGCCCATGATGGGGCTCGGGCTGGGCACGAACTCGACGCTGCTGCGCATGCTGCAGGCGTCCGGCCAGGTTGCGTCGCGCACGTGGTCTTTCTTCTGGGGCCAGAGCGCCGCCGACGCGGCCGCCGTCCAGCTGGCCGGCTCGTTTGTGCTCGGCGGCTACGACCGCGCCAAGGTATCGGGCACGCCGTACACGCAGCCCCTGACGGCCGGCATCACCGAGTGCCCGTCGCAGCTGCTTGTCACGATCGCTGACCTGGTGCTCAACTTCCCCAACGGCACCGATGCCAGCATCTTTCCGGGGGCCCGGTCCAGCGCCCTGACCGCCTGCATCACGCCCGGCCTGCCCACGCTGCTGCGGCTGCCGCTGGACCCGTACTTTTCCAGCTTCCTGGACCTGACGGACAACGCCATCGACACCATGGACCGGTCGACGGGCGTCTACTTCTGGAACATGCGCTACCGGGATGGGTTCCTGCCGTGCGTTCGTCCATGCGTTTCTCTTCATGTGCTCCTGTCTGACCAAGTAGATATGGCGGCGACTTCACGGTCAAACTGCAGTCCGGCCTCACCATCCGCATCCCCAACAAGCAGCTTGTCATGCCGCACACGGCCGTCGATCGCACCACGGGCGACATCACCGTCAACACGACGGGCCCGGACCTGCTGATCGACTCGCTGCAGGACACCGAGAAGGACAAGCTGGCCCAGCTCGGCTGGCAGTTCCTGACCGCCGCCTACCTCATGGTCAACCAGGACGCCGGGCAGTTCTCGCTGTGGACGGCCAACCCGACGGCGGACGAGGACCTGGTTGCGGTGGACACGACGGGCGCGGAAGTCTCGACGTCGACCAACTGCACCACGGACAGCGGCACCAGCGGCAGCCCTGCAGCCAGCACCAGCGCGGCCACGAGCGCAAACGCCAAAACGACACCACCAACGACAGCCATAGCTGGCGCAACCGCCGGTGGCGGCTGCGCCCTTCTTCTGCTGCTCGCCGGCGTGGCTGCGTTCGTCCTGCGGCGGCGGCGGCGGCGGGCGAGAGCGACCAGAGAGGCCAGAGAGGACAGAGAGGACCAGGCAGCCTTTGCGCCGTTGGACAGCGCAAGCCAGACCACGGGCACGAGCGCGCCCCCGGAATCGGAGGAGCTGGGCAGTGGCCGCTACGTCTACGAGGCGCCGGCCAACGAGGCGCACGTGTACGAGAAGATGCCGAAGTCGCCGCGATACGAGATGGCTGCATAGCGGGCGTTGCGTTGGGAGCGTGTAGACTTTTCAATACATCGGACATATCTTATGCCATCTCTTCCGTTCTCCTCCGCACGCGGAATGCGACCCCAACCCCCAGGTTTTCGCTCCACTGAACAGAGACTAGCTCTGCGGGGTATCTGACGGGACGAATGGGGAAAAGTGGAGATCAATGACTATCGTATAAGAAGAGAGAGGCATACGGACCCTATATATAGCAAGAAGGCCCGTACCAAATGCCAGAGGCCTTCAGAGGCCTCCAGACTGCGGTAGCACTAGTGCAGAGCTCATAGCATCTCGGCATCGAGGGGCAAATAAGCCAAGCAACCGAGGTTCCGGCAGCGTATGGCCAAACCGCCGCCGGACTGGGGCAGGTGGCGGGTAGAAGGAGGAGACAAACGCACAGCTACTGTTTGAAGTCGATGGAAATGTTCTCGCAGCGTGGTTGTTGGGCTGTTTGAAGACAGTGTCTGACTCGTTGGTTTTCGGGGTAGAAGGGCAAGGCGTCGAATGGAGGTCAGGCGTACCCCCAGCCACTTGTACCACGATCGATCGGCAGGGGGCTGTCCACACCGATCGAAGCATCCACGCGTCTACAAACGTGCTGTACCGCATCGTGGGTGCTGTCTTGGCCTCCAGCACCTTCGTCTGTTCTGTCTGCATTTTGCCCACCACCTCAGTGACTGGGAAGCTGCTGGCCATGGCCCCGCAGTTCATGCGGCCTGGACGGCCGTGCACGCAGCCATTAACATGCAGACCCAAATCAGGCTTTTCGAGGTTCCTATGATTCCGCCACGATGCTCTGTTTACGGGAATGATATACGGGCATGACATCCCAAGAGAATTGCCCAAACACTACCAACCACGGCCAACAGCATAGGCGGTACATGACGGACGAGGGAGAGGAAACCCAACAGGCCATTCCCGCGGGGGTCTCTGCGTGCGCTCCGCGCCCTTGCACGCCCCAGGGCACAGCAGATGCGTACGCAAATCTTGTAGGCACTCGGTCGGTCTTCAGTGTCATGGTATTGCACTCCCTGCCCTCGACCAATACAGAGAAAAATGCCACGCAGCGATATGTTCGTGCCCTAGATACACGGGAAAAGGGCGCGGGGAATAAGAATCCCGACCCCCGATGCTTAGTTCTTACACCGTTTGGAATCACCTACTGACAAATCTTAGAATGGAATCATGAAAAAATCTGTGTACAGTGGGTAGACAATAATACCGACAAAAAAATAACAAAGATACTTATCATGTACCACAAAAATAGCCCACAGAATAAGTATTTCTATTAGCATTTTAGCGATACTTTTGTCAAGTGACTGTATATAGAGCCGGCCCGTGGACGTTTCCTGCTCTTTCTATATTATAAAAATTTAAATGTGGATGCCTCTTCCAACTCCCTCTGACCAATCAAATCGTTCAAATGCAATCCAACCAATCAAAAAAATCGCATGTACTTTTGCACGAAAACTGGGGACTTCTAAGACCTAATTATACCCGCTTTTACGCCTGTTCAGACGTGACCGTTGGCTGATTTCTCCAATTTACGCTAATACTGACCCACAACTGCCTTTGTACAAAGGCCTTTAATTGGCTGTATGCCCTTGATTTATTAAATCACGTGTATTTTAAGCCGGACGAAGCCTCTTAACGTGAAAGGAGCGAAGCGACCGCTCCTTAGGATTTGGTGATACTTCTACATATGATTAGTCACGTGCCAACTTAATAAATCAACGAGCGCAGCGAGCGTCGCCCTCTCCCTCCCATCCCGTCCTCACACACCCGCTTATCCATACCCCGTAAAACACAATGGCCACCACCGTCGACAAGACTAAGCCCTACTTCCCCATCGCGGGTGCCACCCACGATGGCTGGTCCACCGAGGATGAGGCGACCGCCACGTGCTTCTGCGGCGCGGTGCAGCTGTCTTTTGTACGTGTCCCCCTTCCCTGTTGAAAGGACGCAAGCCCGTTCGCTCCCGGCTAATGGACAGCCCACGCAAGGCCCCGGCCTCGCCGCCACCGTCATCTGCAACTGCTCCGACTGCCACAAGCTGTCCGGGTCCATGTTCTCGACCAACACCGTTGTGCAGACCGCGCAGGTCAAGCACCTGCGCGGCCAGGACCAGCTTAAGACGTACAGCCAGTCGCAGACGGTGCTGATCAAGGACGCCGAGGACCACAGCATAACCAACTACTTCTGCTCCACGTGCGGCACGCTCATGTACCGCCGGGCCGGCGCCTTCGCGGGCCTGACCATCATCAAGACCGGCACCGTCGACGACTTCTCGCTGCACGAGACCAAGCTCAAGCCCACGCTGGAGCAGTTCAACCGCGACCGCGTGGCCTGGAAGGCGCCCACGGAGGGGGCCAAGCAGTGCAACCTGGACGGGCTGCATGTGTAGTTTTAGGGGGTTTTTTTTTTTTTGGTTGCAAAAAATGCATCCATATTTGCTTAGAACACGAAAGCAAACACCAAAAGGCAAAGACGTAGCCAAAGACATTGCCAAGCAGGATGCCGGCCACGCAGAATGTGAGCAGCGCGTCGTTGCCGTTGTACTGGACCGTCATGAGAAAGGCCGGCGTCGTCATTGTGCTCGGGGTGTGAACCGTTCTTGCATCCGGACCCCGATCGCATCCACCCGGCTAGGCGCATCGCAGCGACCCGCAGCGACCCCAGATCTGCAGTGAGCAGGCCGTTTCGAGCACGGCGTGGACCGATGCCTTTGCGCGGGCAGGAGTTTGTGTCGGCCTTCCCGGCCGGGAGACGCAGCAGCACGCCGTGGTCGACGTGCAGAACAGCCACGGCGCGCTGATCCGCGCAATCGGCGCCGCCGGCACCATCCTGGTCAAGAACGTGGCCGCCATGTGCCGCAACACCATTGGCGTGCTGCACAGCGCCGGCACGCGCATCGGCGCCGTCTGGACAGCCTGGTCGACGTGCTGCACGGCGACATCAACCCGTCCGGTCGTGGGACACGCTGGCCGCCGTCTCCGCCAGCGTCAACAACATCGGCGCCATCTACGGCTCCGACATCGCCCAGCTCTACATCGGCGTGCCTGGCGCCGACGCGCCGCGACGTCAGCGTGTGGGACGTCGTCGCCCAGAAGTGGCACCTGCAAGGTGTATATGGGCGCAAGCAGCCAGGACATTCGCCTGCAGGGGGAGATTATGCTCTGACGGCCGTGTGGTTTTCCGGTCGAAACTGTTCCAATGAAGGATTTGTGATTCTTCAGCCGAAAAAAAACCAATAGACCCTAAAAACCCTCCAAAAAAACCCCAAAAACGACTACACCGAAAACGACAAAAAAATGATCTAGGCAGGGATCGAACCTGCAATCTCTTGGTTCGTAGCCAAGCGCCTTGCCATTTGGCCACTAGACCTTGCTTTCTTGTCTGTCTGGACGCAGACACCGGATTTAATGTCTACAGCAGGCCCGTCGGGGCTGTGGAGGGTGGCAGGGCGTATGCTGAACAGCGCCGTCGGGACGTGGCGTGCTCAGGGGTACAGTCGGCCGTTGTATAGACCATACGGCTGGCTATTCTGGATATTGCTCATCAGCTTCTTTTGCTCATGGCCTGCTGCTGGCCGAGCATAGCCCTGTCAAGAATAGGCAGGTGTTCGCGAGTCTGGCCATTTTCGAATCGAATCGATCTCGTCTCTGCCAATCTCTGCCAAGGCAAGGGTCCTCCGTGGCCGATTGCTCGAGCCGGACGTGTAGCCGGCCCTGCATCGGAAGCCGCTTCCTAGTCCGGTATGGGTAGTTGTCGTGCCAATGCGGTGATGCGGTGAACGTCGCCGGGCGCCCGAGCGAGCGACCGGGATCCAAGGGAGGACTGTGGCCGGGTGCGCTCCGAGACCGGGAAATCCGTGAAAAGGACGGATATCGGACATGCACACAATTGCCGTGCGACATCAGTATCAGGCGTATCTTACACCAGTTAGGCCAGAAGCGGTAGTCGGCCTGGGTGCAGCCGTTTCGTTCTCCGTCTAGAATACCACCCCCCCGTAGATCGCCGTAGATCGCCGTATCTTCTTGGCGGCGGATATCCGTTCTTGGACGATAGCCGAGCTACAGGGCCAGCGACACGGCCACTGCGCTGGCACCAGCACCGTCAGCCATCTGCATGCGCCATGGAGCGCTAAAGCCCACCGGAACCCGCTGGCCAGCGTCAACGCAGCGGCTGTCTGTCGTGTCGGGCCGGGACGTCCGGCGGAACTGGAGGCTGTCGATGGCCTATCGGGGCGTGGTCACCCCGGCGGGCTACGGCGCGGGTTCCTATCAGACGGAAGTACAACTGGTCTTCAATAGACATTGCCCTGTAGAACACCGTTCTGTCAACAGCAGACCTCCCCCTCCCCCAGAACACCGTTCTGTCGACAGCAGGTCCCCACCATGTCCCTCGACCCCTTCTTCCACGCCTCCCACATCTTCCACCGCGACTTCGCCCGCAAGCCGCTCGGCGTCGTCGCCCAGTCGGGCCTCACCCTGACCCTCGACGACGGCCGCACCATCCTCGACGCCACCGGCGGCCCGGCCGTCGCCTGCCTGGGCCACAACGTGCCCGAGGTCGCGGCGGCCGTGACGGCGCAGCTGCAGACGGTCGGCTTCCTCTTTTCCGGCGGCGGCTTCCGCGAGGACACGTCGGAGCAGCTGGCCGCCCACATCCTGCGCGGCCACCCGGGCGGCCTCAGCAAGGCCATCTTCCTCGGCTCCGGCAGCGAGGCCACCGACGCCGTGCTCAAGCTCGTCACCCAGTACTGGGCCGCGCGCGGCCAGCCCCAGCGCACCAACTTTGTCGCCCGCCACCAGAGCTACCACGGCAACACCCTGGGCGCGCTCGCCGTCTCCGGCCACCAGGGCCGCCGCGCGCTGTACCAGCACTGGCTGCCCGGCAACGTGGCCTTTGTCGACGCCTGCTGCGGCTACCGCGGCAAGCACCACGACGGCGGCGAGTCCGACGCGGCCTACGTCCGCCGCCTCGTCGACCAGCTCGAGGCCGCGATCCAGCGCCTGGGCGGCCCCGGCACCGTCGCCGCCTTTGTCGCCGAGACCGTGGCCGGCTCGACGCTGGCCTGCGTCCCGGCCGTGCCGGGCTACTTCGCGGCCGTGCGCGCCCTCTGCGACAAGCACGACATCCTGCTCGTCCTGGACGAGGTCATGTGCGGCATGGGCCGCACCGGCACGCTGCACGCCTGGCAGCAGGAGGGCATCCGCGGCCCGGACCTGCAGATGATCGGCAAGTCGCTGGGCGGCGGCTTCGTCCCCCTCTCGGGCGTGCTCGTCCACCAGAAAATCTTTGACGCCATCGCCACGCCGACCGGGGCCCTGGCCGGAGGCCATACCTTTCAGGTGGGGGGGCTTTCCCGACCGAGACGAGCGCACACGCTGGCAATCGCTGACCTCCCCTACCCTACCCCACCGGCAGACACATCCGGCTGCCTGTGCCGCCGCCCTCGCCGTCCAGCGCATCATCGCCCGAGACAACCTGATGGACAATGTCCGTGCCATGGGCCTTGTTCTCGAGAAGCAGCTGCGCACCCGGCTGGGAAGCCACCGCTTGGTCGGCGACATACGCGGCCGCGGCCTCTTCTGGGCCGTCGAGTTCATGCTGGATCCCGTCCAGCGCACGCCTTTCCCGTTGGACGTGGACTTCTCCGGGCTCGTGGTCGAGGAGGCCCTGCGGGGGTCCGGACTCCAGGTGCTACGCAACATGGGCTTCCCAGGGACGTGGAAGGTGGACTCGGTCGTGGTCTGTCCGCCGTTTATTGTGACCGAGGCCGAGATCAGCGAGATTGTGACGCGCCTGCAAACGGCTGTGGACGTTGTTGCGGGGCCGTATGGGAAAGCGGTGTAAATCGAATGGCCCTGCTGGGGAATGGACGAAAAACAATATCAAAACAGACTACTTCCTACTGCAGTGGCATGGCTCGCCTAGAAACGCACCCAAAGCCCATCGAACTCTACTGCCATCCAACGCGCGACAGGGTCCCCCAGATCACTCCTTCGCAACAGCGTGCGCGGCCTCCTCGGTGGCCGGCTCCAGGTCGGCAAGTCCTAGGTCCTCGGCCTGGATAATATTCGTGTCCTTCATGTGCCACCGGATGACGGGAAGCAGGCAGAGGGGGCCAAAGGCGAGGAAGCCCCAGCTGCTGCCAAACATGAACTGGTACGAGACGTTCTTGAAGTCCAGCGCGTACGCACAGACCGTGCAGGCGGACTGCCAGAAGGTGAACATGGAGAAGTAGACGGAGAGCTGCAGAGACGTTAGTTCGTTGTGCTCATGGCTCATGCCGAGAAAAAGGGGGGGAAGGAAACGCACCTCGTTCCGGTCGTTGGACAAGGCGCCGATAAACCACAGCCCAAAGGTGTTGTAGCAGCCGTCCATGAAGCCGTACATGACGTACAGCAGCGCCTTGGGCCCGTAGCCGTGGCTGTACACGTCGAGCTTCTCGGCCTCGGTCAGGCCAAACTTGGTCTCGACCATGGCAAAGTAGCCGCCGATGCAGACGCCGTTGACAATCAGCCAGACAAAGGCCACGCCGACATAGGCGCGGTGGCGCCGGCTCAGCGGCAGCTTGTCCGTGATCAGCAGCATCACCCAGCACGACACGATCTGCATGATGCCCGACAGGAGCGCGTTGAGCGCCCGGCCGCGGACGGTGAAGACGGGCGAGTTGTAGCGGTTGTTCTGGTAGACCGAGTAGTAGTTGATGGCCCAGGCGTACGGCCACATCCACATGATCCACCGGTGCTCCTTCAGCACGCGCCACGACGCCTGCAGCTGCTGCAGCCACGTCAGCTGCGCCGGCAGCGTCACGCGCGTGCCGTCCTCGCGCACCATCTTGTCCATCGGGTACAGCAGCAGCGCCAGCACGGCGCCGCTCAGCATCAGGATGAACAGCCCAATGTACGTGCCGTCCGTGACGCGCGAGTGGTTGCCCGTCCCGGCGTTCCAGTTCTGCCCCACGGGGATCGCCGACCCGACCACGGTGCCGACCTGGTAGATGGTCCAGAAGATCGACACGTACAGCCCCTTCTTGTCCTCGGTCGCATACGCCGACACGCCCGTCCGGTCCGCCGTCCACAGGAACGCCGCCGCCAGCCCGTTCCAGGCACCGCCAAAGTACACGAAGCCCTGGTTGCCCGTGTGGTTGTAGCACCACAGACTGGACGCGTAGGCCGCGTACCCAAGGGCGCCAAAGCACAGCGTGGCCCGCAGGCCAAAGTAGTTCAGGCACGCCGGACTGACAAAGCAGAAGACGGTGAAGATGGTGTACAGCGTGATGTTGGCCCCGTCCGCCAGCGTCGCCGTCTGCTGGCCCGCCCCACCCATGGCAGAGATCACGTGGTACATGCCCACCGTCAGGAAGATCACAAAGCCCAGCATGCCCGTCTGCACGCGCGGGTGCCGGTACGAGTACAGCGTCAAGCCCAGCACGTGGTACGGTTTGGGCACCTGCGCCGTTAGTGTGCGTGTGGATTGGTGCGTCGGTGCCGTGTGTGCCTATGACACATATCTTACCTCAACGGAGCCCTTCACATGCAGTGCCGCTTCATCGGACGTCGCCTGCAGTTCCTTGCCGGCCTCGAGGGCATTCTGCGTGTACACCAGCTCGGCATCCTTCCCCACGTTGACAAGCTTGAAGACGTTCTTCATGGCGGCCGTGAGAGTGACGTGGCTCCGGAGACGCTGGACGAAAACGGACCAGCAGGCGTCTGCGTTGGTTGTCAGGGCCAGCTTTATACCCCGGCAGTGGGGAAACCGGACCCTGGCCCGCCTGGCCCTGCATGTGGCAGGACATGGCGACGAAGGATTCGCCAACTGCAGCTAGACCTCCGCGTGCGGCGCTTATCTGACGGCGCGGGGTTTTTTGCAGCATCAGCATGAAAGCGGAGACCGGTAACCATGTGGACACCAGGGTGGGCCAACGCGATCAACAGAAAGCCACACACAAAATACTGCTCGAGCGCGAAAGACTGCCAGGTGAGGTCCTGGCCGACTCTCCGAGAAACAGGCGGGACAGGACCGTGGACGACGCAACCGGGGCAGCAAGGCGTCAATGGAAGCCGCGCGAGGCGGCGCTGCTTTTCTCTTATCGCATCGTAGTGGTTACCTTGAGTCACAATGCAACGTATCGTGGCCCGTCGTAAGCAGGCGCTTCCGGCGGGCATATTAATCTGCGGGTCGGTCTGCTATCATTTCGAGATGCGAAATCGGCCTCGTATCCGCAAGGATCGTCATTTCTCGTGCAGACATCCATCCGGGCATGGCGTTCGTGGGTATGCCCCCCCCCCCCCCCCATATACGCGCAGATGGAGGCAATGCCACGCTCGTGCCAGGCCAGGTCCAGGCAATCTAAGCTGCCATGGCCCCGTGGCAGGATATTGCCGCCGAGGAGCAGGCCCGCGTCCGCTCGGAGTTGCCGAAAGAATGGCTTGTTGCAAGTCTTGCGGCGGAAAACGCCGCCAGTGTGATGCAAGTCCCGTATACGTGCGGACTGCTGAGTGACGAGGAGCTGGCATGGACGGACAAGGACGCGACCGAGCTGCTGGGCTTGCTGGCCAGCGGGGAGATCAAAAGCTATGATCTCACCCTAGCCTTTTGCAAGAGGGCCGCATTGGCGCAGCAGCTTGTAAGCCAAGGTCGTCTGCCATCATCGCGTTCGTTCTAACCAACAACAGCTCAAATGCATGACCGAAATGTGGTTCGACGAGGCACTCGTGCGAGCCAAGGAACTCGACGACGTCCTGGCCAAAACGGGAAAGGCGGTCGGCCCCTTCCACGGCCTCCCCTTCTCCATCAAGTGCACCTTTTCCGTCAAGGGACGGCGGTCGTCCGGCTGCTACGTGGCCTGGGCCAAGAACGTGGCCGAAGAGGACGCACCGGTCGTCAAGATCATCCGCGACGCGGGCGCGGTGCTGTTCTGCAAAACGGCCAACCCGCAGACGGTCATGCACCTGGAGACGGTCTCGAATTGTGCGTCCGACCCGGATCGTACAGCCCTGCACGGCAGCCTGTTTCATACTGACCGCGACAGTGTTTGGCCGCACGGTGAACCCATACAATCGCCAGCTCACGCCGGGCGGGTCGTCCGGCGGCGAGGGTGCGCTTGTCGCCTTTGGCGGCTCGCCCATCGGGCTGGCTGCCGACGGCGGCGGCAGCATCCGCTCGCCGGCCGCCAACAACGGCCTGTTCGGCATGAAGTGCACGCCCGATCGCATCCCCATCTTCCGCTCCACCGTCACCCAGCGCGGGTGCAAATCCTACGCAATTGTTGCAGGGCCGCTCACAAAAACCGTCCGCGACTCGGAGCTCTTCATGAAGGTCATCCTCGATGCAGAGACCTGGCGCATCGAACCCTCGCTTGTGCCCTTGCCCTGGCGGCCAATCACGATGCCGGCGAGGATCAGGATTGGCGTGTACACCGACGATCTCGTCTGCAAACCGCACCCCCCCATCACCTACGCTCTGAACTTGCTCAAGGACAAAATCAAGGCCCATCCGGCATTCGAACTCGTCGAGTGGACCCCGTACCGCCACGGCGAAGGCTACGAAATCATCCGGCAACTGTTTTGGGAGGACGGCGCAGTCGAGACCAAGGCCATCATGGAAGCCTCCGGTGAGCCCATTCTGCCGCTCACCGAATGGGTCATGAAGCCGCCCCAGATCAAAGCCCGCACGCTCAAGGAGAGCTGGGAGCTCAACTACCGGCGCGATGCGTTCCAGAAGGAGTACCTCAAGCACTGGCAGTCGGCGCCGGCTGTCCCGGATTTCCTCGTCGGCCCTGTTGGTCCATCGGCCGCCCCACGACACGATACGGCACGGTACTGGGGCTACACGGCCATCTTCAACACCCTCAACTACCCCTCATGCTCATTCCCCACCGGGCTGTTCTGCTCCCCAGACTTGCATCCGGCCGATCCCGAGTACCAGCCACGGGACAACGAGTTTGATGCGTACAACTGGAACAATTACGATGCAAAGATTTTTGAGGGGGCCCCGATCAGTCTGCAGATCACAGGTAGATTATGGGACTGCGAGAGAACGTTGCGGGCGGCGGGATTGATGACCGCACTCTTTGGGGTAGACAGGACACCGTCTTGTGCTCCTGGAAAGTGAGGATAGTTGTTAAAGTCATAGAAAAATACAATTATAATAAAAGTAAACTAAGATGGGTGAAATTCTGCAGACATTTTCTTGCCTTGGCTGAAACAATTACCCGAAGAGTGAGGGATGCTTGTCTGAGTGTAAATACAGTCGTTGTTTTTCTTTGGTTTATGTCTGTATTTATATCCGGGAGGGGCCACATCATACGAAGGGCCAGCCAGACGCGATCCAAGCCCGTCCTCTTTGCACGAACCGGCAGGATATGAGCGCCACGTACAGGCGGACATGGCCCAGTAAGGATGCAGCGGCCATACCACGACAGCACAGCGCGTTGGGCTTCAGTATCGGCAGCTAGTCTTGCGCTTTTGGCTGCTGTTTTGCTCTGCGCACTGGACTTCGATCGCGCTTTTTCCCATGGCGAAAATGCCATGAACTCTTGGGCGAAGCATCCATATACCCTGCTGAAATACTGAGGGATAGTGAACTTTCTCTCGAGATAGCGATTCAGACCAGCAAGCGAGAGAGACATGATCGCCAAAGTCGGATCATGCGCCACCACAAGGACGGCCAAAGCACTTCTCTTCTCGTATGCGAATTTGGCTTCCGGCTCGCCATCGGCGCCATCCCCAGGGGAATCGTAACCCTGGTC
Source organism: Ceratocystiopsis brevicomis (assembly GCA_002778105.1). Lineage (NCBI taxonomy): Eukaryota > Fungi > Ascomycota > Sordariomycetes > Ophiostomatales > Ophiostomataceae > Ceratocystiopsis > Ceratocystiopsis brevicomis. Next base: position 303,034 of record PCDN01000016.1, read on the forward strand.
GACACTCTCCGTCAGGCGACGCAGGCGTTCTTCGACGAATGCAATGAACAGTTCCTCCAGCTCCTTTTCTGTGGAGAGAAGCTGAGACGGCGTTTGCCGGACGGGCTCCGCAGCAATGCCAGACGGCAAAGAGTCTGACGGAGGATCGCTGATGTCGACAGAGGTCTGACCGCTCCGTCCGGGCTACACGACGGAGCGGTTCGCCGAAAATATCACCTTGATTGGCGTTTCCATGGTCATTGCTTGTAAAACTCCGAGGTGGGAAAGACCCACAACCCAAGCCAAGAAGGCGATCGATCAAAGCGCAACAATGGGAACTAGGATGGGACAAACAAGGGAGCGAAAGGTGGCGTTGTGGAAACGGAGGGAAGGTGAAGTGCGGGAGATGGCGTTTGGCGGAATTGACTGCGTTGGATGTGCTAGTGTCTCGAAAACGGAATAGAAGGAAAGAGCAGAAAGCTGGAAGCACAGCGGTAAATAAACAGCGTGTGACACGGGACGTTAACTTACACGGGACGTAGGGCTGCACACTGGCCTTAAAAACTAGCTGGGCCAATCAGGCTGTGACGACCCGATTTCGCCGATCACGTGATATTTGTTTACTAGCACACCGACCTGCAAAGCAACTTGCTCTGCTCTCTTTTGAATTTATGCAAGTTTCAGTACGATTCCCCAACAGATGTTATGTTTTGTTGTGATTAGACAGTGTATCTCGGTACAGATCCTGATTTCATTCCCTTACAAGGAACTCTTCGTGACAGGGACACATGGGACTGGCTCCTGGAACTTATATCATTGCTGCTTAAGCTGACCCAGCATATATTTTTATTGTATCCGTAAAATCAGTTTCACTTTTTAGTTGTCCCCAGCCTATTTGGGCGCCGCTGGTGGCCTCCCTACTACTTGTTTGCTTTGATGAGATGCATTCTCTATCCGTGGATGCCGGTAACCTAGAGGAGTTATTGAAATTGCCGCTTTTGGGAATCGCGATCGAAGGCTATGCTGACTAACAGAAAAAGTCCTCTCCCTTTCGCCACGCAAGCCATGTCGTCTCGCACCGAAGACAGAAAAGAGGGCCTGCTAAGCATGCCTATACAAACTGTGAGTACATGAGTCAAGTATTGCTCACCATCCTCAGTCGTAAATATCTCCGGTTTCGTACTAGGGTCAATATTACACTTTCTGTTCCATCTTCGTCCGCCCCCTGCCCTCCTTTTTGCGTTCCTTTGGCTTCGACCTCCGTCCCGCCATGCCCGTCCCGCCCTTTTATGGCTGGTATCTTATATTATTACCTTCGTTGCGAAATGCTGTGGACGGAATTTGTTTTGCTTGCGGCAGGTGCTACCGGTCTCCTGAAGTCCGATCCACACCCCGCACCGGCCGTTTCCTGTCCCCACCTTTCTCCACGTTCGGCAAGGCGACCCCAAGAAATGGGTGGAACTGTCAGAGGCCACCGGGTCCAATCACTTGGACGGGTCAGCCTTGTCTCCCCAGTCCCCTCCGGTCGGGTGACATTGCTGTAGGGGGCGTCGGCATATGCCTTTGCGGTGTCCGTGGCGTTTGCACAGGCCGTGTGGAGAGCAGAGAGTAAGATACAGGTGGACAACCTGTTCATCATCGAGTCGATCCCCGAGGACTCGCCAGCCTCAGTGTCGTCGAACGAGAAGGCTCTTGCAAGTGCAGGCAACCAAGGCGGCAGGGTGGAGCACATCGACGTCTAGTCTGTCTGACAAGACCTGCTGGGCCAGTCAATTGCGTCGATTGTTTTTCTGTACTCGCATAATACCTGTAACTGCTGCGGGAAAACATCCCATTTTATCTAGCCAAAAGCACGCATTCCTGAGTGAAGCATTTTTGTTTTGATTAAATGTGGTGGGGTCTATCGCCGTGCCGTAACACTCTCGGTGCCGAAGTAGAATAAAACCAGCCGGGCGTAGTTAAACAAAGGGGATAAAAAAAAAAAAATCGCTGGGCATCACGCGTGCAACCTGCCGAATTGGGGTACTTGGCCCCATTCATATATATCCCCGCAATGCATCGGACGTATTGACGGCTTCCCCAATCGGCTTTAACTGGGTCTAACCCGGGTTTTTGTTTTTTTGGGGTGGCCAGTTTAACTTTTGTCTGCCCCTCGTCCGCAACGTCAACAAGGACCCCCTGATTGTTGTCTTGGCTCCTTTACTGCTTTGTTCCTCATCTCTCGAGAATCGCCCTCGCCCCTTCGCCACCATGTCGGACCACCCAATTTGCACCAAGTCGTTCAAGCTGAACAATGGTGAGTCTCTCCCCCCTCCCCCCCCGACCCATGCATCCGCTAACGAATCCTAGGAACCTCCTTTCCAGCAGTCGGTCTAGGGACCTCGCAGGGTAGGATCTGTCGATGGTTCCTTTCTGTAGCGTAGTTTTAACATAGTGCAGGTGGAAGCATCAAGGCCGACGACGGTCGAGACGTGGCAGAAGATGGAGGCGCTGGTTGGACCCAAGTGCCGGTCGATCGGCGTCAGCAACTTCACGCAGAAGACGCTGGACGAGATCCTGGAACACGCCAAGATCGTACCGGTAGTGAACGAGGTCGAGCTGCACGCGCTGAACCCGAACCTGAAGCTGGTGCCGTACTGCCAGTCCAAGGGCATCCAGGTCATCAGCTGGGGCACGATGGGCAGCATTGTGGCGGGCACGCAGACCAAGAACCTGGTGCTCACGCACCCGCTGTTTACCGACATTGCCAAGGCACACAACTGCTCGGCCGGCGTGGTCTCGCTGTCGTGGGCCGTCCAGCGCGGCATCACGGTGATCCCCAAGAGCGTGACCCACGAGCGCATCAAGAACAACATCAAGCTGGTGGAGCTCACCGACAGCGAGATCGAGGCCATCAACAACGCACACGTCACCATTGGCAAGCACCGGATTGCCGATTTCATCGAGGACAACGTGGTGTACATGGATGGCGAGTGGACGCTGCAGGGATGGTCTCTCGTCGACTACGGCTGGGAGGATGAGCAGGGCAACTGGCTGTGCTAGGCGTATGTATCCCGAGATGAGGTAAAAGCAAGCGTGCAGCAGTCAAGCATGGGAGCCATCGGAACTTGTTCTTTTCGACTCTCATGCCTGAAGTTCTTTGTATACACATTCGAGTGCATCTCGGAAAACCGAGACCACATCCCGTCGCCCGTCGATGGTGAGTGCGTCGGTCCCGTCGGCCCCGGGCTCCTCCAGCGCCTCCATCTGGCTGCGCACCATGTTGTCCTTTGTGCAGTGGCCGGTGCGTGAACGCGTACGCGCCTGCAGATGCTCCTGGTCGACCCTGAGGTAAATGAAGCGCGCACGCTCACGTTGGGGTTGGCGTACGGTGCCACACGAAACACGCCGCGGTACCGGCGTCGCAGCGAGGAGCAGGCGACCACGACGGTGCTGGCCGTGGCGAGCTGGTCGAGCGCGGCATCGCGAAGCGCGATGAGCCAGTCCCAGCGGTCGCTGTCTGTCAGAGGGATCCCGCTGGCCATTTTGGACTTGTTGCTCTTGCTGTGGTACTGCGCGAGTTCGTCCATCCTGCCAGTCAACCAGAGAGGAGACACAACGCACAATACGCACGGCGCTGGAGAGGCGCACATCATCCCCCTCGATAAACGGAGCAGAGAGCTCGTCGGCGAGGTGCTTGCCCACGGTCGACTTGCCGCAGCCGGCCGGGCCTGCGGCCACGAGGATCGTCTTTGCCTGCGTCATGTCGAGGGTGTCTATGCTCTTCCACCTCCGCGGCCTCCTCCTCGACGACGCCTCCATGGAGCTTTTCTGTGGTGCTTCCTCACGTGTTGTTGTCATGTGCTCTGCATCGGGACAGGCCTGCCCGACCGGACGTAAGACAGTTGGAGAACGGATGGGTCCCGCCCTGCCGGACAATGGCACATCGGCGATTGTGCTCAAGTGCCGTCCGGCCGACGCTGCTTTGGGCGCTAGCTACCCCTAGCTACTTTGTTTGTAGGGCATCTTATCGTGTCTTGCTCCCAATCCCGGACCGGACATCGGCTGCGGAGAACCAGCCGGACGCCAGACGGCATCAAAAGCCTGCGTCAGGCTAGCTCGAGAAGTAAAGCTGACCACGGGGTGCGTTAAAAGGGCTCGCTTGGGGTTCCTGCCGCCGTCGTGTTGGGTGGCCCACCAGCTCTCCCGACTTTGCGCGTGAAACCCGTTTTTTGCGCGGCATTTGCATCTGCTTCCTTCTCCCCAAATGGCAAGCCAACGGCGTCTCAGGCTAGGCCTGATCGGGCTCGGCTGACTGGGTGTGATCCGGGCGCGCATCCTCGCGTTTGAGCAGCCCCGGATTGAGGTGGCCGTGTGCGACAGCAAGCCGGGCACGGACAAGTGGGCAGCGGAGAATTTGCCGCCCACAGTCAAGCACTTTTCCGACGCGGAGGAGCTGATGAAGAGCGGCGTCGAGGCCGTGCTGATCTCGACGGCGACGTCGACGCATGCGGCGCTCATCGTCCGGGGCCTGGAGCTGGGCATTCACGTCATGTGCGAGAAGCCCATCTCGGTTGATGTGATCACCACCGAGGAGGTCCTGGCCAAGGCGAGGGAGAAGCCGAACCTCACGTTCCTGGTTCCTTTCAGCCGCAGATGTGCGTCTCGGATCCGATGCCATTTCCGCAGACAACGACTGACAATGCCTGTTTAGACGACAACTCGTACCGCGAGGTCAAGCAGCTGGTCGAGAAGGGCGACCTGGGCGAGATCCACGCTGTTGAGACGGCGTGCCTGGACCAGCAGGACCCCACGGGCTTCTTTGTGACCTTTTCGGCCCAGTCTGGTGGTATCTTTGTCGACATGGGTGTTCATGATGTGTGTGATCCGAAGCAAAAAAGAAAACGGCGGTGCTGACGTCTGACCAGATCGACATTGGCCGCTACTACCTGGAGCCGACCAAGGGCATCACGAACCCCAAGAAGCAGGTCAACCGCATCATTGCCATAGGCCAGCAGGCCGTGTACGGCGACCTGGCCAAGTACGGCGACTGCGACAATGGTTGGGGCCTGGTCGAGTTTGCCAACGGCAAGGTCATGACCACGCACCTGGGCCGCACCCTGACCAACGGCTTTGAGGGCGCCACGCGCGTCATGGGCACCAAGGCGCACTTGGTCATCAACGGCAACTCGGCCACCAACCACGTGGAGCTGCGGGACGGCCACGGCGTGCGCACGGCGACGACGCCCGACGCCTTTGTGCTGTACGACCAGTCGTTCCGCAACGACTTGGCCGAGTTTGCCTCGGCCGTCCTGGACGACAGGCCGCTGACCTGCACGCCGGACGACGCGTACGAGGCGGCCAAGATTGCCACGGCGCTGCAGTACTCGTTGGGCGCCTACAAGCCCGACGCCCACGGCATCCGGCCGCCGCTGGAGATCCCGGACCGGCTGTCCTTTGCCACGCCCACAGGCACCGGCGAGGAGCTGGCGCGCCGCACGGCCGAGGCGCTGGACACGCTCGACAGCGAGCTGATCCAGAGCTGCCGCGCGCGCGGCCTGCGCACCTGGCTCGGCCAGCGCGGCACCGGCAACAGCACGCTCAGCCAGACGCGCAACGGCGGCTTCTACTTTGACGCCGGCGCCTGCAAGCACATCATCGACGGCAGCATCATGGTTGCGTCCGGCTACATTGAGCGCTTCACGGCTGACAAGGCCGTGCTCAGCGGCGGCCGCGAGAAGGACTTCGACCTCGTCGTGTTTGCCACCGGCTTCACCAACCCCATCGACTCGGTGCGCCGGATTCTGGGCGACAAGGTGGCCGACGCCACCGGGCCCATCTGGGACATCGACGCCGAGGGCGAGTACAAGACGGTGTACCGCGAGACCGGCGTCAAGAACTTTTGGCTCTTTTCCGGCCACCTCATCTTCACCCGCTACCACTCCAAGTTGCTGGCGATGCGGCTCAAGGCTCTGAAGGAGGGCGTGTCGATGGCGCCGTACACGAAGCCGTCCCCCCTTGGACGATTTGTAGATGAACGGCCTGAATAGACGGTTTCTATATTTTTCCTTTTTATCACATTCGTTTTCTGAACTTTCCTCGAGGACTTTCCTTTTGGTTTCGACTTTGTTCACGAACATTTCGTATTTTCGCCTCTTCCGGGGATCATCATCACCCACGCATCTTCTGTTTTCTACTGCCCTCCACACGTTCAGATCAGTCCTTCGTCACAGGCCCGTACCAGTCCTCAAAGCCCAGGTCGAACCCCCACAGAGGCGTGTTCCGGCGCTTGGCCTTGCCGGTAGCAGCCAGGCCGTCGAGCGTGGCCAGGTCCTCGGCCGAGAGCTCAATGACCTTGGCGTTGTCGTCGATGCGCTTGGGCATGACCGACTTGGGCAGCACGACAACGCCCTTGTTGACGTGGTAGCTGATCAGGATCGTGGCCGCCGAGACACCGTTCTTCTCGGCAACCGCCTGGATCGCGGCGTCGGCCATGATCGGCGCACCGGTCGAGCCCAGCGGCGAGTAGGCCTCGAGCAGGATGCCCTCTTTCTCGCACCACTGGCGGAGCGCGTGCTGGGGCAGGAGCGGGTTCAGCTCGACCTGGTCCACCGCAGGCACGACCGTCCACGTCTTCTTCAGCTCCTCCAGGTACGCAATGGACCAGTTGGCGACGCCAATGGCCTTGACCTTTCCGGAGTTGTACACGGCCTCCATCTGGCGCCACGTCTCGGCCTGGTCCCACGAGCGGTCGACCGAGCGCGTGCCGTCGGGGTTGACGGGGAAGAGCTCGCTGGTCTCGTTCTGTGGGGTTAGACAAAGAGTCCATCTAGGGTGTGTGGCAAGGAGTGCAAACGAACGGGAACCAGGCGAACGGGCCAGTGGATGAGCTGCAACGGTCAGCATGCCTACGCCTGCCTACGGGCCGAAGGGAAGACCATGGGCAGACGGGACGCACGTAAAGATCCAGGTAGTCCACGCCAAGCGCCTCCAGCGACCGCTTCAGGCCCTCCTCGACCTTGTTCTGGTGCGAGTTCCACAGCTTGCTGGTGAGAAAAATCTCTTCGCGGGGCACGCCGCTGTCGCGAATGCCCTGGCCGACCTCGGTCTCGTTTCCTGCGGGTCAGATTCCGTTGTTGTGCCCGCCGTGCATCGGGCTCTTACCGTAGATCCTGTTCGGTCAGTTGCGGCCTCCCGTTGCACAGGAATCGAAATACCTACAGTGCAGCATCAATGTGGCGGTAGCCGTTCTTCAAGGCATAGGCCACAGCGTCGCGGACCTCGCCGGACTTTGCCTGCCAGGTGCCTAGGCCAACGGCCGGGATCAGGGCGCCGGTGTTCAGCTTAAAGTGTGTGGCGAGCGGCATGTCGTTTGGTTTCTTGTAGATGAGGGGTCGCTGTTGCCGAGCTCGCAGTGCGAAACAGGCTACTGGTTATAGGTGGAAGGTGGCGGTTACATCCGTTCGGATGCTTGCAGGGCTTTCTCCAAACGGACTTTTTCTTCATTATGTCCGACTGTGGTACGCACGATAAAATGCATCCCGCCCGGGCGCGCGTTGCAACGGCGGATTGCTGCTGTGCGCACCATCTTGATCGCGGGAAACCGGCCAGACTTCACCGTCGTCGCCGTCGACGTCGAGACGGGCGAGACGCGCCTGGAGGACAACTACGCCGCCCCCGCAGACGTGTCCTGGATCGTGAAAATGTCGACGCAAGATGGAACGGACCGCTTCGTCGGCGTGTCCGAGACGCCTGGCTGCGGCCTCTACACGTGTGCGATCGACTACGCCAACAAGACGATGCGCATCACGAGCAAGGTACCGACTCTCGGCGGACCGTCGCACGGTACGCCGTTGTTCCTGGTGCGGGGAAACGAGAACTAGGCCGTTACTGACCCCGCAGTCATCACCCTGCAGGACAAGTCTGCCCTTGCCCTGGCCACGGTATGTTGTCCTCGTTCCGCCCGTTGCGTATACGCGTGCCGAGCTCATGCCGCAGTATGGCGGTGGCTCGGTCGCTCTGTATCCCATTGCCATTACCGAAAAGGAGGGCCTCTTGTTGGCGGAAGACAAGCCCAGGATCGAGCTGATTCCGGAGTGGCCCTACCGTGCCGCCGGCCATGGCCCGGACCCGCTGCGCCAGCACCAATGCCACGTGCACCAGGTGCTTGAAGACAAGAAGGGGCTTCTTCTGTACGCACCCGACCTGGGCTCGGACCGGGTGTGGATCATGCGCCGCAACGCCGCCGACCTCGAGGTGGCCGGCTGGCTGCAGTGCCCCCCGGCCCACGGGTCGCGCCACGGCGTGTTCAGCCCGGATCGTGCGTCTTGCCCCGTTCTGCCCCATGTCTTCCCATTCTGACCGAGCAGAAAAACTCTACTACGTCCTCGGCGAGCTGTCGCACAACGTGATCGCCTTCGATCTGTCGACGAGCCCTGCCGAGAATATCCAGCCCCTTGCCGGCTTCAAGGCCAGCATCGCGCCGCCGAGCGTCCCCCCTCGCCACCAGTACCGCCTCGATTCGTCTGCTATCATCCCTCACCCCATCATCCCCCGCGTGCTCTACTGCAGCAACCGCTGGGAGCTGCGTCTGGACACGCTCGAGCCGCAGCTCACCGACTTGCCGAAAGAGAAGCAGCCCGGCGACGCCATCGCCATTCTTCTTGTTTCTGAGGACAGCCGGCAGGTAGAGGCCGTGAAGCACGTGCGCACCCACCTCGATGTAATCCGTGGTTTGCACGTGAGCCCCGATGGCAAATACGCCGTCGCCTGCGGGCAGAAGGGTGGCGGACTGGAAGTGTACAGCATCAACGGACCGCGCGGCGACGAATGGAAGTTGGTCGCCCGCCGCAGCGAGGGGCTGCAGACCAGCATCAAGCACGCTGTTTGGCTATGAGATTAAGGACATTTGTACACACACATGACACGGTTGCCACCTAATAAAGGCTTCAAAATTCTAATAGCCCCTAAATGATTTTCCTCCTCCAAATGTTCTCCATCTATCCATCATCACCCTCAGCATCAAACATTTCGCCTTCCAAGCAGAATCTCTTGTTCATCAACCTGCCGAGACCAAACTCAACATGGCGCCTAAGATGTGGCAGATCTCCCCTCTCCAGCAAAAACACTGTGGGCTTTTCCTGGACCGTACATGAAAAAATCCATTTTGTACAAATTTTCGCGGCAGCTTGAGTGCATGACGGTTGAAGAAGCGAATCGTTTTTGGCCATCAGTTCCGGAAGTCAACAGTGAGGATCTCACGACAACATTAGCGACACTAAGCTCTTCTGCCATGGGTGCTGAAGACGCAGAAAACTTTTCCAAGGGAAATTCGGACAGCAATGGTTTCGATGACAGCTGGGATGACGGCAAGAACGATGACTCCGGCTTTGTCTAATGTTGGAATGTTTTTCGGGCTGCATGCACGCTGGTCGGGGTCTCTTTTTCGCGGTGCTGGATTTCAGTTTTTCGTGTCCAGTAGACACAAAAAAAGTACAGCTGTTTTCACACCCCAATACATCAAATCAGTGAATTCCACTTCTGCTGCAAACCTAGTACACTGTCCCCAAGACTACTCCATCAGCCCAAATGTCGGGTACCTGGCATGAATCTCGTGCATTAGGAGACGGTTGACTTTGCCAAAGAGGTCTGCGTGTGTCAGTGTGTCGGCAGAAGCAGTCTCCAACTCACACATCGGAATGCATGTGGCCAAAACAGCTTGCGACGCAATGCCAAAGGTCCGGAAAACAGCAGCTGGCCCGTCATCGGCTGTCCATTTATTGATAACGTTGGAGAATCCGTAGAAGAGAAAGCTCGTCAGCATCATCTGCAGCACAAAAATCTCCGTCGACTGTAGAGGAAAAGCATCACTTAAGTGTAGAAAAGTCACGAACCAAGGCAAACATACAGAATGTAGAGACCGGCTGAGGTTGAGGGGATGGAGCCGCCCAGACAGATGAGCCCGAAGCAGAAGGAGCCCAGGTAGTAAGTAGCCATGGGGCTGTGGGTGGCTCACATCCCACATGAACAAAAACCAGCCGAGCCCCACAAACAGAAAGCCGAGGATGTTGACGAGGATGCGGAACTCGGCCTCGAAGACGCCATCGTTGCGGTTGGCAAAGAGGCACGCCGTGTAGTCACACAGGGGACCGACGCCGACAGCAAAGAACCCCCCGATAAAGGCCCCGACGAAGAAGACGGCGTTGCCTGCCACACCGAGGTTGTAAGGCGAAGCCGACCAGATCTGCGACGTGATGTAGGCGGTGACGACAAACAAGGCAATCAAGACGCCACTGGCGAGCAAAATCCACCACACCGCCGGGTTGACCAGGTGAACAAGGATTTCAAAAAGCAGCCGGTGCAGGCTCTTGTCCGTGTAAGATACCGCACGCCCGCCATTGATGCGAGCCGCTTGGTGTATAGGATGCGATCCCTTCCCAGGGCCACGCTGGGCGATTCCGCGTCGGGCAAAGCGGAGTTTTCCACCTCGTGGATGTCGGCCTTGGCAACTTCAGCATTGTTCTGGGTTGTGTCTGGTCGTTTCCGCGTGTATTGTGTCTCGGGCAGGACAAAGACGGTGATCAGCAGGCACATGCAGTCAATGGGCTGCAGGGTGGTGAACAGATTTGTCCACCCAACGCCGCTGACAACAAGACCGCCAAAGAGGGACACCAGAGCGTCCGTGCACGCCAGGGCTGACACGAGAAGGGCGGTGCGCAAGCCGCGCTCGTGCAGATAGTAGAGATCGCCGACCGAGGCCACGGCAAAACTCTCCCATGCGGTCACGCCACAACTCTGGATGATGCGGCCGGAAAGAATGGTATTGCCGGCGCGCAGACTGCGCCGGCAACGCAGATGGCTGTGCCAATGGTGGCCATGGCGCCGGAAAACAGGGATTGTGGTCGTTTCCCGTACTTGTGTGCGAGGACAGAGACAAAAGGGCTAAAGCACGCAACGACAAGCAACTGGTAGCCATACAGGGCGGCGATGCGCGTGAGGGACTCGTTGACAACGCCTGCGAGGAAAAAGGTGGCTGGGGACAGCATGAGGCCGGGGAGGATGGCAAAAATGATGGCATTAAAGAAGATAGTCCAGAACGCTGCCTCTTTTTGCCAGCGAGGCCACAGCTGGGTTGTCAGATGCGTGGAAAAGAGTTCTGATAGATTTGATTGTGCTCACCAGGGGGTCATCTGGGTTGTCGGATGTTTGGGGAACGAGGATCACTTGGCGGCCCTGGACGGAGCAATCGTCTGTATACATACAACCCAGACGTTCCTACCCTGTAATGGATGTGTTTAAGCTGGTACACCTCAGCCGCCAGTCACGGATTCATCTTTGAGAAGGAGCTCTGCGCCAGGGAGACGGGCGGAATCCCCCACGGACCCGCGCGCCCCGACACGATCCAGGATGCCAAATGGCATTGTGAGATGGAGTGGAAGGCGTGGAAATGATCACACAATGTCTGCAAAGACTGGACGAGATACAAGAGGACCGGTAGATACGGTGCCGCTGCATGATATCTACAACCGCAGTGTCGGCGAAATTAACCCGACAGCAAGGGCATTGTAATTTCAGTAATGTGCTTCCCCAGATTCCCCAGATTTCCTAGCCAACCTGTCCCCGCTTTCTCCGCTTTGTCTCACACATGGTTGCATTCGCTCCCCACGGCCGGCAGATGTGTGCAGCCATATTAGACGGGTCGATTGGTGGAGGGCATTGTCATGTACTTTACTGCTCTAGACTAGACGTGTCAGGCATATTTGGAAACAGACTAGCCTGCGTCTTTTCAATGTAAGAGCGGCAAGTGCAACAACTCGAGGAAAGCAGTGCGAAAGAAAAGAAGAAAAAAAAATTAAGAATACAACCAGGTAACCATCCGCACAAGGGGCCCGCCCCAACACCCTGGCCTCTGATTATATTAAGCAATTGAATCGAAATCTCCAGTTCCGTTGTCTGCTCGTCCCACGGTCTTTCCGACTTAACCGTCGTCGTCCCCCGGGTCCGCCTTTGCGTCCCCTTTCGTATTGGCCATGTCGTCCAGTATTCCAGCCGCACCTGCCAGCCGTGTGAAAACCTCTGCTTCCATGCGTTCCGCGGGGTTTGGGCCGCTCAGGATCGTCCCCACCATATCTGAACCAGGTGGAAAATCGTACTCCGGCACAGACTCGCCGGCACCACGCATATTGCGTAAAACGGTCTGCTCAAAGTGCCATTGGAAAAGCGCATCTGGTGGCCGTTGCGGGTTATTTATGAATTCGTCGTCGAGGTAAGTCCCGGGGGGACACGTGTTTTGGTGATAATGCACCTATTATCCCGAGCTTGTACGGCGTTGGAAAAAGATGAAAGGCGACGGGAGTTCATCGATCGGGTGAGGGTACGCACGTTTGCCGGCTTCTCGCTGAGGCAAATTGGCTCTTCGGCTACGAGAAGATAGTGGCCGGCAACCAAGGGGTTGTTGTCCCGCATGACCGGATCACCATTAGCGGTCTGGACCATGACATTGCCGCTGTTGGTCACAAGGCACCGAAGCATGGCGTAGAAGTTGGCATTGGTAATGCCACGAGAAAGATTAAGGCCCCCGAGCACTGTCAACGGATCCCGAAGATCGGAAAAGATGACGTCTTTCTCTACAAGTTCCATTCTCCCATTTTGAGCGCATGAAGGTAGTAGTGGATTATCAAGCCTGCTGGCAGCTGTCTCTGGTGAATGCGTGGTTCGGTATCTTACAGATCTGTGAATTGAAGATGCGGCATGTGGATACTGCTTTAATGTTGTGGAAAAAATGAAGAGAGTTCAGCCCCTGCAAAATTGTGGGCTAAATTCTTCATTTTAATTGGTTGACTTTTGCAGCCGTAAATTCTGCCACCACGTGACTCTTGAATACTATGAATGCAGCCTGCGAAACTGTCAGACAGCAGAGGAGCTAGCGGTTGGGCAGAAAGCGTGGTTGAATTGTGCAGAATCCCCTGGACCCTGATTACCGGACCAAGGGATAAAATCTATGTGCAGGAAATTACGGATGCCTGACCGATAAAGCCAAAAGGCCCCACTTTATCCAACAGAAACCTGCAACGTAAGCATCACGTGCTAATACGCCATGACGCCGGCCAGTTTCAACAGCTTGTCGCTCATGTCTGGCTTTTCAAGAGGCTCGTCCCGCTTGCGAGGATCAGGAGTGCCATCATCCAGGTAGGCGACTGTCTTGCGGAAAACAATATTCTCGTGCGGCCAGTGCGTCGTTCCCTCCCAGTGCTCAAAGATTTTGGCCTTCATCGCGAGGGCCTCCGGGGTCGCCAGGGCAGCGGGTGCGTATGCCGCGTAGATGACGGTGCGGATCGTGTTGCTCTTCTCAGTCGGCTCTGCGCCCCAGTGGACCGTCCGCGAATCCCATATGATGAGGTCGCCGGGCTCGGCACACACTTTGTGGGCCTGAACTCCGCGGTCGTAGAACCATTGAAGCTGTTCGTCGCTCAGGAGGTAAATGTCTTTCGGTTCCCAGGTCGTCTTGTCCGTCTGGGTGGTGAAGAACTCGTCGAGCAGCTTGTTCGAGCCGGGGTACACGACCAGTCCGCCGTCTTCCGGTCCGGCGTGGCTCAGGTTGATGATGCCCTGGGCGCAGTGCAGGCCGGGGCCGCGAATTGGCGACTGGTCCACGTGCGGCCAAGCCGTCTTCCTCGGCTTGTCCTTGCGATTGGGCAGTGTGATGTTCAGGCTGTCAAACGACACCAGGAGCTTGTCCGTGTTCCAGAGTTTGGCAAACGCATCCACCACACCCGGCTCGGTGCGGGCATCCCACATGAACTTTTCGTGGGCAACGGCGTACGCGGCAAAGGTGTTGATCTTGCTCTGCACGGGGAGGTTCTTGCTCAGCCATGTGTCGGGGTTGGTGATGTCCAACTCGGTCCCAAAGGACGTGAGCCAATCAAAGGCTTTTTGCTGGTAGAGTTTCGCCTTTTCGGGGGAAATGGCACCCTTGATAACAGCGTAGCCATTGTTGTAGAAATCGTCCCGCCAATCGCCATACGTCGCTGCGGTGCTATCGATCTTGTTAGCACCCAATACAGTTATCCGGTGTGGAGCAGACCGACCTGATGTTCGGGGGCACGGAGGCTGTGGCGGTGGTCGTAGTCGTGGTAGCCATGTTGGATTCCTTTCGGAGTAGAAGCCGGGCGCTGGGTGTCGTGAGGGATGTTGAAAACAAGTTGACTAGGCAAAACAGTCGCAGCAAGTTGGACCTTGGGTGATTAAATGGCTTCGCCTCAGCAAGACACTACTCGTATGGTGTGATTATTCCGCGACGTCGGACCGGCCGACCGATTGGCCGATGCAGGCCGCGAACTCAAAACGCCACTAAAGGTGGGGGGGAGGCTTGCCTGTCAAGGACGTTCCGCAGCCCGGTTCTGGGGCCACTAGCCGGGCGTGCTAAGCGGAAGAATGCGTCTGCCATAGTGGACACGATGTAACTCGTCCGCGTGCTCGATATGCCGGCAAGTTCCTAGGCGATCACCGCTTCCCAGATAAGAGAGTCGGGTATTGCACCATCAGATAGCGGGTAGTTGCTCTGATATCCAGGGAAAGAGAAGCATAAGAGAGGCAGGAATGCCCGAGATGGCACCTGGACGAGTCGCCGTGCGAAAGGTCGTCTTCGTCGTGTGCGGCTCCACCAAAAGCAAGACCGATCGACTTAGACCCAGTGACTTCGCCCTGGAAGAGTAAAAACTATCGGCGTCGTCGGACTCTCCGCCTCTTATCTACCCACAGCTTGGCACCATGGAAATCTTCACTGTGCGCGGCAAGGGTCCGCTGCAGCCCAAGTCGTCGAGAGTGACGTCAATTCTTCTCATCATGGCGGCTTGCGTCTTTGCCGCCGTACGTTGTGCTTGCTGCCTGCCGTCTTGCGAAAGTCTCTTGCTCTGACACTTGTTTCCCAGACCACTGGATATGATTCGGCATTGATGTAAGATGCGTTCTGTACCGGATCCCGTGATCCGTGGTCACGGCAGAATCTGATCCTTTTGCAGGAACGGAATCAACATCATTCCGTCGTACAAAGCGACGCTGCATCTCACCTCAGCCACCAAGTCGCTAAACACGGCGTCGATCTCCGTTGGCTCCGCTGTGGCCTCGTTTTTTATGGGCCCCCTCATCAACAAGATCGGCCGCAAGAGCGGCATTGTCATCTCTGTATTTGCCAAAATCGTCGGGATCATCTTGATGACGGCCGCGCAAAACGTCCCCATGTTTGTCGTGGGGCGTATGTGTCTCGGCTTTGGCAATGGCTGCAGTGGAACAGCGGCGCCTGTGTAAGCGTCCTGGCCGTGCCACTCGATCCTCTGTAAGATACTTCCTAACCATGCAGCTGGCTTGCCGAGACACTGCCCTTTTCCATGCGCGGGTCTGGTCTGAGCTTCATCTTCACCATCTGGTACTTTGGTACGTATGCTCTGCCGCGTGCCACTGCAGCGGACAGGTTCTCACCCTCGCAGGTGCGTTGATCGCTGCAGGCGTCACGTATGGCACTGGGTCCATGGCCGGCACCTGGGCTTGGCGCCTGCCCTGCGCCCTCCAGAGCATCTTCAGCTTTGCCTGCATGGCCATCCTGTTCTTTGTTCCCGAGTCGCCGCGTTGGCTGGCGTACCACGACCGCCGCGACGAAGCGCTTGCTGTGGTGGCCTCTGTTCATTCCAACGGAGACATCACCGACCCCGTCACTGTCACCCAGTACCAGGAAATTATCGATACGCTGCAGTACGAGCGCAATGCGGGAGAAAAGTTGACCTACATCCAAATTATCAAGACGCCCAACTCCCGGAGGCGGCTCATGTTGGCACTTTCGGTCGCCGTGATCGGCATGCTCAGCGGTACGTCGTCCTCCTCGGCTATGGCCGCTGCTTCTTGTAACTAACGGAAGACCCGCAGGCAACAGCATCGTTTCCTTTTACCTCGGCGAGATGTTGACGAAAGCTGGCATTACCAGCAGCCACACGCAGCTGGAAATTGTGCGTCTTCCTACCCAACTCGTCGCATAGCCGCTAATCATCCCAGAACATCATCTTGAACGCCTGGTGCCTCTGTGTTGCCTGTTGCGGTACCTACCTGATGGACCGAGCGGGCAGGAAGACCATGGCTCTGACAGCCTGCGTCCTCATGACCATCTGTCTCTTTATGGTCGGAGCCTTGACCAAAGGTCTGTTGCCGTCGGCGCCCCGCCTTGTTCCGTACCAGTCCGCTCATTCTGTTCCAGTGTATGGCCATGGTGGCAACACGTCTGGAATCTATGCCACCGTAGCATCCATCTTCTTGTTCCAAGGCAGCTACAGCTTAGGCATTACACCCATTACCGTTCTGTACCCGCCAGAGGTTCTGAACTATTCGATCCGAAGCAATGGAATGGCTGCCTGGACGTTGACCGTTGACTGTGTTGGGTACGTATGTCGTTCATTGTCGTGTGGATTGTAAGATACTAACAAACTAGACTCTTTGCCAACTTTGTCTTCCCCATCGCCCTGGCTGCCATCTCCTATAAGCTCTACTTTATTAATGGGGCCTGGGACGCGTTGCAAGCGCTCTTTGTGTTCTTCTTTTGGGTCGAGACGAAAGGCAAGACTCTGGAAGAGATTGACGAACTTCTCGATGGGCGGAAGCATAGCGAAGTCTTGGACGTGGAAACTGTCTTGCATGGTAAAGTCGATGTGCTCGATGGCGTGGAAGCCGAGAATGCCGAAGATGAGGGAGACAAGGAGGCCGTTAAATCTAAAGTAGAGGTTAGCTACACCTAGTAGACGGTTGCGTATATCATATCCTCTTATTTAGGTCAAATCTAGCAGTTAATTCAACGTTTCTAATCGGTACAAGGCAAAGCAGTCCACATACCAGCCGTGTACCTATTCAGGCCATTATAGCCCACCATGATTGCCCATCCGATGATCATGCCCATTTAGACGCTGCAGTCGTCAACGGTGTGCGCCAGTGTCTGCCCTGCGCATAGACTTGCGTTACTACGACCTGTGCGGCTAAAGCCGTTAATAGTGTGGGGTGTCGGGTGGCTCAGAAATCGATGCGGCGTTAGGCAACGGGTATGCCACAGACGGATGCTCACGCCAGGATGCCTGCGGCAGAAGTCCGATTCAGGTCAGACACTGGCTGGATTTCCTAGAGCAAGGTTTGTATCTTACTATTACCTCGCAGTTCATGCCTATGCCGGCCGGAAAAGGCACTCTCTAGCTACGCCGTGCTATTGTTATCTAAGCGATCATGTGATCCGTTTTTAGAGGGCTCAGGGAATCTAAATCTTACACTTCGTTTACGTGTCTATGCTAGCATTCTTTTTTACACATTCTTTTTTGCCCACTGTATTTTTCATAAGCTAGCAGAGTTTTCCCCCCCTTTCCCTATCGTTATCGCCCTCGTTTTTTTACTTTATTTCCCCCCCGTCGTTTAAGATACTGTTTTTCAGGGGTCCTCCACCGTAAAAAGGGGAACGGTGCAATCTTAAACCCATCTGAAAACCTGTATTAGCCAATAAAAACACGAGGATTCTTTGGGCTTATTCCATAATAGGAAATCGTCTACGTTTTGGATTCGGACAGAAGGCCAGGTCCAAGTCGACCGACGCAAGATTCTTACTCGTACGAGTAATACGTGTCCGTCCTCGCGAAGGAACGGCAGAGCCAGGTACGGCTTTAGCAGGGCCGAGACTCGGTGTTTCTCTAGGTGCCCCTTCCTCGGGGCAGTTCTTAGTGTTCTTTCTCTTTTTATTCTTTACGCCTATTCTTTTCCTACCCGGCTTCCTAGGAAAATCTCTGCGGGTGTCTCCGCGGCGAGGGGGGAAAAAGGGCGGTGTAGGCAATCTTAAAGTTTTAAAATCCGAATTCTCCTTTCTTCCTCTTTCTTGTTTTCCCACTCGACAACGCCGTGTCGTCGATTTCGTCCTCGTCCTGCTCTCGTCCGTCCTCGTCCCTTCCCACCGCTCTCGCCATGTCTGCTATATCCTCCTCCGTGTCCTCGAGACAGCCCAGCCGTCGGGCAAGCCCCGCGACGGTGCCGGCCACTAAGGATAAGCACTTCACGGCCGCCGATGCGCCCACGGAGTTTCCCGATATCAAGACCATCCGCGATGCCATCCCTGCGCACTGCTTCGAGTCGTCGACCGCCCACTCCATGGCCTACGTCGTGC
The DNA here is from genome assembly GCA_002778105.1 of Ceratocystiopsis brevicomis. Taxonomy (NCBI): domain Eukaryota; kingdom Fungi; phylum Ascomycota; class Sordariomycetes; order Ophiostomatales; family Ophiostomataceae; genus Ceratocystiopsis; species Ceratocystiopsis brevicomis. The sequence goes on from PCDN01000016.1 coordinate 321,167, forward strand.
GCGACTACGCCATGGCCGCCGCGCTCGGCTGGGCCGCCCTGACCTACATCCCCGCCATCGAGAACACGCTGCTGCGCACGGCCGCGTGGATTGCGTACGGCTATGCCCAGGGCCTGGTGCTGACGGGCGTCTGGATTCTCGGCCACGAGGCCGGCCACGGCGCCTTCTCGCCGCACCCGCTGCTCAACGACGTCGTAGGCTGGGTTCTGCACTCGAGCCTGCTGGTGCCGTACTTCTCGTGGAAGATCTCGCACCACCGCCACCACCGTTTCACCGGCCACATGGAGAAGGACATGGTCTTTGTGCCGCGCACCACGCCCACCAGCGAGCTCAAGCCCAACTTTTCCACGCTGTGGCTGGATCCCGAACTCGTGGAGGACGCCCCGCTGGCCCAGCTTCTGCAGCTGATTGGCCACCAGGTCGCCGGCTGGCAGATGTACCTGCTCTTCAACCTCTCGGCCGGCGACGGCAGCAAGCAGCGTGAGAACGCCCCGTGGTACCGGCTGAGCCACTTTGAGCCCACCAGCGCCGTCTTCCGCCCCAGCGAGGCGCCCTACATTGCCCTGTCCGACCTTGGCCTGGTGCTGATGGCCGGCGTGCTCTACTACGCGTCGACCTATGTCGGCTGGGCGACTGTCTTTCTCATGTACATTGTCCCCTACATGTGGGTTCACCACTGGCTGAGTATGTTTTGTTCCTCCCCTGCCTGCTTCCTGACTGATGCCTTGTTGCTCCCTACTAACTTCCCGTCCTCTAGTTGCCATCACGTATCTCCACCACAACCATCCTGAGGTCCACCACTACGACGCCGAGAGCTGGACCTACGTCAAGGGTGCCCTGGCCACCGTCGACCGCGACTTCAGCTGGGTCGGCCGCCACCTCTTCCACAGCATCATCGAGACCCACGCTGTCCACCACCTCTTTCCCCGCATCCCCTTTTACAAGCAGGAGGAGGCCACTGCGGCCATCCGCCCTCTGCTGGGCGACCTGCTCCACCGCGAGACGCGGTCCTTTATCGGCCAGCTGTGGTCTACCTGGAAGCGCTGCAAGTACGTCGTGCCGGACCCGGCCGTGCCCGGTGCCATGATGTGGGCCAAGTAAAGTCTTTCCCCGTGTTTCTCGCCCGCAGTTTTCTTCCGTTTCGGATTTGCTACAATTCAGCTCGCAACAACATGTCACAAACGGGCAGTCGGTCAAAGTCCTCAAATGAAAAAGAATTTTGAACACCGACCATGGAGCGCGCTGGAGAATTGAACGGCCGCCATATAGAATAGATGTACGACCCATAGAGCCGGTCTTTGAATCGTACTGGCAGAAACCAAGGGGCCATCTTCTGGTCTGCTATTGTACACACTACACTAGACTATGATATTCTAAAGGTACATAGCTTTCAGCCAGGTTTGAAAGCGCCAGCGCTGCTGCCGTATGATGCCTAGGTTCATACTGTTTGTCACCGGACGAGGTATGGCTCCATATAAGGTTTGTTTTGATTGAAGTTGATCGCACAAATTCCCGTAATGGCTGCTGGAGACATAACGTCTGCTAGATTCGAATTCACTTTTATGAATATTTCGGAGTAGTTATCCTAATGCAATTATAGGCTCACAAACACATACTCGTCGTCTTGTGACAGGACAGCTGTAGACTGCTGCACGGCCTGCTGCATTTGTATGCTCTGAGCGGCATGTGCTCGCTGGTGCAGTTGGCTGTCGATCATATCCCAATGGACAATTGCTATAGCGAGGAGTGGGACATACAACACCTCAGAAAGGGCCAGCAGACAATACTGATCGCACTCAAAGGCGGTCCACGGCCGGGCGCGAAAGAGGAGCGGACAAACGACAATAAGCGGATAGCCCAGCAGGAGATAAATGAGCATCGAGGTCAGAACAGCAATGAGGACTGCGAGATGCGCCGATGCGACACGGGTCTGCCTATGGGCGCGCGCAAGGGCCACGAGCAGGATGCCGATAGCGCCCACCGCCTCGACAACGGGGCTGATGACGCGAACCCATGGAGCCGTAGGAAAGAGTAAACTGTTTCCGAGCCATACAGGCAGCGTTGTCGTGACAATAAATGTAAGTGGCAGAAAATTCGGCGGGGCCGCCGCGGGGTCTGCAAACGTTACGCGGCGGGTTGTGTCCGAATGAAGCAGACACCAGGTCGCAATGGACATAACAAGTTTCCAGCAGCAGCCGAACTGTAAAAAAGGAAAGGTATAAAACTCCATAGCAGGATGGACAGGCAATGGATAAAAGGGAGACGACAAAACGGCGAAAATAGGGAAAGAAGAAAACGAAAAAAAAAGAGCCGAGTGACGTAACAAGAATAAGTCATCGTTAAATAAACATAATTCACCGCCCTCTCGTAGAACTAGGGCAAAACTTAAAAATATGATAGCGAGTGCTGCGCTTGGAACATCAACAATTAAAAACTACTGCTGCTCCTTTGCAGAACGACCTTTCCACCAAAAAGCGACCACAGGTACGGTTGGCCACAAAAACACGATCACGGCGATTAAAAACGCCTGGGCATCTGGGAGCGTAAAGACCTCCTTGATGGTGCATGCCATGGCTAAGAAAAAGAAAAAGAACATGGCGTTGAAGAACATGCCCCAGACGAGCGTCTGGGGGAGGCTTGCTGTGCTCCATGTGCTCCGTGTGGCTTTCTGCGCCACCGCGTTGCTGGTTGGCGTCGGCGTCGTGGAGGTTGCCGGCCGGGGCAAAACATCTGCGGCGGAGGCGGCGAGCGCGGTGGCGGGGGGGTGCACGGCAGTGGCCGTACTTGGTGGCGTGGAGGTTGTATCCTTGCCCTAGAAGGAAGACGCGTTCACCTCCATCAACCTTGCGGCTGCGGCAACTGCGAAGCCTGCAGCAAGCAAGAGACCAACCCTAGTTATACAACAGGGCCGTTTCAACTTGAAACGGTGTACTTTTTAATGAAAAAAGAGATTTCTAGCCAATCAGAGGCCAGGAAAAAAGTGGACCGTTTCAAGTTGAAACGGTAAAAAAATTATGTCACTACTATAGGAACAATTAAAATTTAAATAGGCGTTACATATTCGGTATTTCGTTCTTATAGGAGTCAAAATAGTCTAAAATAATATATGTATAATAATGCTAACCTTGGAAATATTTAAATAATTAGGTACGAGGTAGGTGTCGGTTCGACACCTACCTTATATATAATGTATCTTAGGGTAGGTGATACGTTCTCGGTAAGTATTATATATTAAAAATACATTTCTATCTAGAGGCTTTAATATATTTTCTTCGAATAAGGCCTACTATAGTACCCTTTAGTAGGTCTAGTCTGACAGATGCCGGGTAACACAGGTATTACTATCCGTTTAGCAGACTCTATCTAGAAAGCTATCTACGAAGTAGGCAACTTTTCGGAAGCTACGGATAAGCACCGAGAGATGCCTAGCAGATAGCTAGCTGACCTACGGTAACTATCTACTAAGGCAGATAGGTATCGGCGGGTCTAGGCAGATGTCTACGGGAGAAGACAGATGTCTGTAGCGGTGGACAGGTGTCTGCTAGGGTAGATACGAGGTTAATAATAGGAGACAGCTGTCTGCGGGAGTAGACAGCTAGTAGGGTGTGCGAGGCAACTGTCTACGAAGCAGACAGTTAGTAGAGAGAGGGAGATAGACACCTAACCTACACGTGACTTAGGGTAGTGATACGCTCTCGTTAGGTATCGTACGGTGTTTGTGAGTAACTACGTTCCTATAGGAATAGGAATACAGCTAGGTGTCGTTGCGACACCCAGCCTGCACGTAATGTAGGGTGATAATACGCTCTTATATAAGGTGTCTGTAAGTAACTACGTTCCTACAGGAATAGGAATACAGCTGGGTGTCGTTGCGACACCCAGCCTGCACGTGATGTAAGGTAATAGTACGCTCTTATATAAGGTGTCTATAAGTAACTACGTTCCTACAGGAATAGGAATACAGCTGGGTGTCGTTACGACACCCAGCCTGCACGTGATGTAGGGTGATAATACGCTCTTATATAAGGTGTCTGTGAGTAACTACGTTCC
>PCDN01000016.1:326656-339038 GCA_002778105.1 Ceratocystiopsis brevicomis
ATCATCTTAATTCCTATAGGAATATAGACGTATATTTAATTATTTACGGAAAGAGCAACCGGCTCCCATAGTAATCCAAAGGTCGTAAAAGGAAGGTGTATAAGAGTCTAGGAGGAAGGAGCCAAAAGAAGAAGTTGCCTCCCACCTAAAGACGAGTACTTTAATATGTACGAATGTTCTTGTTCCTCGAGTTTAGAAGAAACAAGATGCGTCACGTATCCTAGTGAAGAATATGGCACCCACCGACCTAGCGAAGGCTGTGCACCAAGCTGTCGAGACAATACAGTCGGTGTCCAGCCAGATTATCAGAGAAGAGGACGATATGGCTGCGAAAAAGTTTATACGAAAACTCACCCTCCAGGCAGCTGTCCTACGCAAATTCACCAAGCGGGAGAGCGCCCAGATGAGTATAGAGAGCGTTGAGAACGACGACGACGAGACACACGCTGCAGCTTCTGGTGTGGACGAGGGCGAAGTAGGCGTCAGTGCGCCAGAGGAGATTGAAAATGTACCGAGTTTTTCGACGGGCCGAGAGACTTGGCAGCCGGCGGTAATTGTCGACCTCGTCTCGCAACCAGAGCAGGCAGAATCGATTAAGAAGACCTGCTGCTTCCTGTTTACAGATATTTTTCGGAAAGACATTGCCGCTGAGCTTACTTCCTTGATACTCGAGAGAATGGGAGATGAGCGGCTGGATTGTGAGATGGGGGCGAGCATACTAGCAGCCGATGTTAGCAACTCTGGGCTGTCTTGCCTGCCACCTATGCCCCTTGCTCTAGAACGACTAATACGGCAATGGGGGCACGTTTCGAGCACTGAGCTTGCTCTATCTCGCACCAACGCAAGCGCTACCTTTAGGATGCTAATGCGAGCACGGAACATCCAACTTGTCCAGTCATGGGATAATCTAGTGAACGAGCTTAGCCGTGGCGAGGAGCGGGAAGCGCTTGTCCGATTTCTCTCGGAGTCGGGATTTATTGTCCGAGGAAACAACCTACAGACGGCAGCAATGTCTTTTTTTACGTCGACTCTGAACATTTCAAACCGCCGGGCGCTTAGTAGCCGATTTACTCGATGGAGGCCGGGCGCTGTTTTTGTACAAATCTTCGGCAACGGGATTTTACCTTTTTTAACGACAAAGGTCATGACCCAGGCACGCTCGATATGGCGACAACAGGAGACGGAAGCAGACGCAGACTCTGTAGAGAAACTACGCGAATTTCTTGCAGTCGTCGCAGACGGATACCCGGCGATTAGGGCTAAACTCCGTTGCCTTGAAGACAGTGTGGTACGCCCAGTCTTGACCAACACGCCACTGCTCAGAACGGCAGCCGTAGCAATGGCAAGTGGTGGTCCGGTGAATCAGAGAAGCATGGAGAGCCTATTACTAGACTCGTTTATCGACGCAGCAGATGAGCGTATCCCGAGGCCGGTCGAGGACGGGGGCGAGGACGGGGGCGAGGACGGGGACGAGGATAGGGACGAGACAGGGGATACAATCGGTGAAGAAGACGAAGAGGGGGAGAGCGGTGAATTCGAGGACTTTGAGGTTTAGGCGGGGCGGGGCGGAAATATATTTATCCGTATTTTAATTTATTCTCGTCTCTCGCAAAGACCACGCGTCTTTTCTCTCTTCCTTTCTTACGCCTACCTTCTTTTCTTGTTTTTCCGTCTGCCTGCTTCGTTGCCAACCTTTCTTTTCATGTTTTACGCGTCGCCTTGATTTCCTGCTACGCGTGCAGTTCTGGGCCGCGTAGGCTCTTTTTCCATTTTGTTTCGTCTACCCGCTTCGTTGCCCACCCTTTTCGCGCGTCGCCTTGATTTCCTGCTACGCGTGCAGTTCTGGGCCGCGTAGGCTCTTTTTCCATTTTGTTTCGTCTACCCGTTTCGTTGCCCACCCTTTTCGCGTTGTCTTCGCACGCAGTTCTGAGGCAAAAGTTGAATCGCTGCGCGGGCACCTTTCCTCTGTCAGCACAGTGGTTGGTCGACCACACGCACGCAGACCATACGCTCGCAGAGCAACAAGGCTCTACCCGCTGCTAGGTTCAAGGCATACGGAGACGCAGCCTCTTTGCCTACCTGCTTCTCCTTTCCGAGCAATTTACTAAAAATTCCGGTATGTCTTGATTCCTATAGGAACGCTGTTTGGATCCTATAAGAATATAACTAATATAATTCGCTTTAGCCTTTACTTATACGGAAGAACTTCGGTATGTTTCTAATTCCTATAGGAACGTAGTTCACTACTACGAACCTATAGGAACGCCACCTCTTTTAATAAAGTATACAGGAATATAGCTGACAGCTAAGACGCGCATACTTGTTGCCTTCTCAGCGACTACGCAGCATCGGCCACGTACACGGTCAACCGGTAAGTTAATGATTCCGATAGGAACAAACTGTCTTGATCCTATAGGAATAAAGCTAATGCCGTCTACGCACGCCAGCACTGTACGATGACGGACTCTACGGCAACAGAGGAGTATGCTCTAGAGCCCCTCTACGGTAGGGTGATCTGCCGCATTTGCGGGATCGGTGTGACGAAGAGAGGAGTTGAGCCGCACTTTCGAAACAAGCACTATCTGAAAGGGAGCGAGTTGCAAGCCCTGCTTACCGCGGTCAATGCCCTACCCGTGCCCGAGATGGAACAGCCGGCACCACACTCGCCAGCCATTCGATTTTTGCCTGTCTATGATGGGTTTAGCTGCACAAAGTGTAGCTACTACACTGTCTCGAAAGACGAAGTGATACGGCATTTTCGAGTCGCCGGGCATCCCATTCGTCCGGACGATCCAAAGGTTGCCAAGGTGAAACTTCAAACCTGGTCCATCCGAGCACATGCCAAGTACTGGCGTATCAAGACAAGCCCCGAGGACGCACCCAAGGTTGCCGATCCGTACCAGTTACGGCTTGAAGAAATCCACCAAAAGCACGAGGAGATTGACAAGGATGCCCTCACCTACACCGAGGACGAGACGGAGACACCTTGGACACGGGAGCTCGGTTGGACGGATCTTTTCAGCGGCAAGGACCTTGTCGTTCTTTGCAGCTCTCTGTGCTTTGATCGCGCGGACCCCGACAACCAGCTGGTTAGTCGCGCGTTCGACCTTGTGTTTGACGAGATTGAGCAGACCATTGCGCAGACCCCAAGCCCGCTTCTGCTGTTGCTCCGATCCCATCAGCCGTCGACCCATGCGAAGACGAGATTCCGTGCGCCCACCACAGCCGACGCCAGAGACCGATACAAAGCACTGGGGCAAAAGTTTGCCATGTTTTGCCTCTGTATCTCGAGGATTGGGATTCCTGAAGCAAAGCGTCGCTTCGCGTTCGACTGCAGCGCAGAGCAAGAGATCCAGATTGGGCAACTGTATAAGCTGGCTGGCAAAAAGGACACGGAGAGTCTCGCACGCTGTCTTCGCAGCACAATCGTGGACGCCGTCTACCAGAGACTAGGGGGCGATGTTTACACAAACGCAATCCTTTGTTTTTGCGCCGTGCAGGGCGTTCGAGCAGACCCGGTTCGCTTTCTCCAGCCAGCCCAGTACACGGGCATGCTGGCAGCAATGCTTTGGATCTGCCGCGGCGTTTTTTTGGTGGCCAATTTCCGACCAACACCATCGGCTGCCGACGTGGAAGCATTTTCGAAAGACCATGGCGACTACATGTGCAAGACGTGCAATACGGCAGCAGGCACGATTACGTCGTGGATGACCCTGGGCAAGGCGATCAGAATGACAGACGTGTCGGACGCACACGTTCATTTTAACCGCGAGGGGACGATCTTATATGCTTTCTAGGAGAAGATTGAGATTGCTCTGTTCAAATCGACCATGGCGAAACTCGTCACAACGGCACACAAGCATATGTCTACGTTGTTGAACGGAGCGTGGGACAACGGAGAGGGTGTCCACCTAGAGCGGATCATGGACAGCCTAATGTTCTATGGTACGGGGCGCTCATTCACTACGAGACCGGACAACGAATGGCTCGACGCAACCGACCGGCGGGTAATGACCATGAACAAGAGCCATTTTTTTGATGCGCAGAGAGGCTGTGCGCGGCTGTCCGCCATCCAGTCGTGGATAGCGACCCTGGCCGAGTTCCGTCGCTGCTTACTGTGCTGTGTCCATATATGGGCAGGACAGCCTGGGCGAGGTCCGGACCTGTTGACGCTGACGCATGCGGACACGATGCAGAAGCTGCGGGGTGTTTTTGTTCTTTACGGAGACGTCGTTCTCCGTACGACCCGCGACAAAGCACACGCAAGCACCGGAGCAAGCCGGCAGGTGTTGCGGTTCCTCCCAGCGTCGATTGGCAAGCTCCTCGTTGGGTATATCGCCTGGATCCTTCCAGGCGAGCGAACAGTAACTTCGCTCAGCGGGATGCCGTATGCGACTACAGAAACCCGGCCGTTTTTATGGCGGCACCTCAACTCGGCAGTCTAGGAGACGCCGACTCTGACGGCGGCCCTGCAAGATGTGACCGGGGAAGGGTTTGGTTGCCGCCTAGGTGTGAAAAAGTACCGCCATGTAGCGATTGCCCTTGCCCGGACCGCCAACATTGCTGTGGATGAGGACGAAGGGGTTTGGAACAGTGTTGCCGACCTACAAGCAAACCACTCGTCTGCAGTGGCCCTGCATACATATGCTGTCAATGCAGCATTGGGACCTGGACTGACGGACACGCTTGTGAATCAATTCCGGGCAGTGTCGCACGCGTGGCACGTCTTTCTCCGCGGGGAAGAAGCGCCAGCACCACCTGTCGAAAAGAGGAAAATTAGTTTGTATGTCGCCGACCGCCCGACTGATGTTGCCGGCGAAGCCGACAAGGGGCTGCGCTCTCTTCTCGGCCAAGACGCAGCTTGGAAGACAGGGCAGCGGGATGCCATCATCTCGATGCTCTCGATGGATGAAGACAGCACGACTCTGTTCGTTTTGCCTACTGGTGCCGGAAAGAGTCTTTTTTACTTTCTTCCAGCGACACTGTCTTGGACGGGAACGAGCGTGGTCATTGTGCCCTACACGGCTCTCGCCACCGACCTGCACAGCCGTGCAGTAGCTGCGGGGCTGGACGTTTGTATGATCAAGAAGTCGTCCGAGATGTACAGCTATGCCCCGACAGCACGACTGATTCTTGTTCCCGCAGAGGTTGCAGCAACCATGCTGTTTCGTGGATTTCTGGACAGCTTGCATTCGGCCGGATTGCTTGGTCGCGTGGTGTTCGATGAGGCCCACGTCCTGCTGACGGAGACTTCGTTTCGTGAGTGTATGGAGACGGTGACCTCCCGCATCCTGCCCTACATTCCATTTGTCCTCTTGACCGCCACGCTGCCGCCGGAGTTCGAGGCCACGCTGCGTACCCAAGGACGGCTGGCCCTGCTGCAGGTCGAGCGGATGGCGACGAGCCGGCCGAATATTGAGTACGCGGTAGAGACGGTGGAGGACGACGATACTGTCCTCCTACGCGTCTCCCAGCTGGTCGAGGCGCTCGGGGACAAGATGGGCGAGTCCGAGAAAGGAATCGTCTTCTGCCGGACGAAGCAGATTTGCGCGGATGTGGCTGAGCGCTTGGACATTCCTCAGTACCACTCTGGCCTGTCCGACGACGAAAAGACCGATGTTCTCTGCACGTTCCGCGACACGACGGAGACGCCTTGGATTGCTGCCACGTCTGGATTCGGCTGCGGCGTCGATGTGGCCGATGTGGTATCGATTGTCCATGCCGGCCGCCCCCATGGCATTATCGACTATGCGCAGCAGACGGGGCGCGCCGGCAGACGGGTAGGCAGTCGGGCAGTCGCAACGATTGTCTACAACCCGAGGACCGATATCAGCGAAAACACATTGACACGGGGCGACACGCGCAACAGCGCCTTTTTGGCAAGCTTCCTTGACACGCAAAGCTGCCGCCGAACAACGCTCTCCAGCATTCTGGATGGTGAGGACAATGTTACCTGCTTTGACATTCCGAATGCGTCGGTTTGCGACAACTGCGCAGGTCAATTCAACGTATCGTTTTTTGATGATCTGCTGCAGTCTTCGCCTGGGTCTTCTTCGCCTGTGGTGCCGAGGGCACCGGCGTCGTCTGCTCTCTCGTCGGCTCCGCCTTCGTCGACTAGGGGCAGAGGCGCGCCTTTGTCTACACCGTCGACTGGGGGCAGAGGCGCTTTGTCTACACCGTCGACGAAGAGCCAGCAATCGTCTGCCGCGCCGTTCACGTCTTTTTCGATTGGGGACGTGATGATGTCGTGGCCTGCGCCCCCCCTGTCTTCTTCTCCCGCCCTGTCGTCTCTTGCGGGGCGCGCGCCGTTGTTCACGCCGCGACGCGCGGTGACACGCAGGACGACGGCAGGCCGCGGGTCGGGGGAGATTACCGAGATCAGCGACGACAAAGACGACGAGACCCGCCCGGTTCCAACACGCAGCAGCGAGCTAGCATCGTCGTCGTCGGACGGCTCGTTATTCCTCCCGATGGCCAGTCCCACCCCGGTGAACGTGAACAGGGAGGCAGTCAGGATGAAGCGGCGCAGTCCAAATGAGGCAGCCGGCCAGCAGCAGCATGCGAAACGATTGCGCCCGCCGCCCCCGACGGCTGGGTCTACGGACTCACCGCGCTCCGCTCTGCCTTCATCCCAGTCCTCCGGCGCGGCGCAGTGGAAGCCTGCATTTGTCCCGCCGGCCACAGCCGGCGGCACGAGGGTCGGGCTGAGCCACGTTGTCATGGGCGTACAGAAGCGGGAGCGCATCGCTCGGCAGTTTCTCGAACGGGCCATCCCTGCAGGCCAGATGCGGGAGGATGTGCCGTGCGGTACGTGCCTCTTTACACAGAGGTACGGGGAATTGCAAACCAAGATGTGGGACGAAGACATTATGCCGCCGTGCAAAAGCGGACAGCAGTGCCCGCTGGTCCTGGACGGGTTACCGACACAGTCGGCCAAGAAGATGGTCTCGTTTACTGGCACATACAGCACATGCTATCGGTGTAAGCTCCCCTATTCGTGGTGCCAGCCGCGACGTCAGTTCACGCAGAACAAGTGCAAGACGGAGGACATTGTCAGTCCGATCATAGCGAGGGCTCTCAAGGCTGGGAGCTGGGAACGGTCCATCGCTGAGATCCTCGCCGGCCGGCCAATGCCGAAGAATGAGCAGCTCATCGCGTGGCTGGGCGAGACTGCCAGCCCGTCCGTCACCCCTATGTCGAATGCTTTCCGGCTTTTCATAGAATTGTTGTTTCGCACAGAGAAGGAGGAGGACGACTAACTCGCTTGTTTTCCCTGCTTTGTTTTCTGCATTTTTCGGTGATTGTTTTTCTTTTTCTGAAAGGTCTGTGTTGTTTTCCCGGCTTTGTCTGCATTTTCGGTGATCTTCTTTTCTTTCCTGAAAGGTCTGTGTTGTTTTCCCGGCTTTGTCTGCATTTTCGGTGATCTTCTTTTCTTTTTATGAAAGGTCTGTGTTGTTTTCCCGGCTTTGTGGTCTGCATTTTCTGTGATCTTTTCTTTTCCTGAAAGGTCTGTGCTTGTTTTCCCGGCCTTGTTGTCTGCATTTTCCGGTGATCTCTATGTCTTTTCCTGCACTAATGAAAGGGTCTGTGTGTACTATGTTTCCTATAGGATCAACGGGGATGGCTCCTATACGATGTACACAAAATGCGGCTTTATTTGCTTTCCTAATTTTCTCCTGTACTTTGTCGAATTTTTCTGCGTGTTGTTCGGGCTATGGTTATGGAGGTGGAGAGGAGACGAGAGAGACGGAGGGACGGCGGGATCGTTTTAAAGATGAAAACGACTATTCCTGTAGGAACAAAAATGTGAAATGCGTGATATACTTCCTGTAGGATTAATTCCCAAGGCTGTAGACGAAGGATTGTTCCTATAGGAACAATTTATCTGCGTACGACTTGGGTATTGCGATACCTACGTACGCTCCTACGGGAGTGAAAACAAAAAAAGGATCTCAAGACAAAAGCTCCTATAGGAGTATACATGACGCGAATTATCTTTGTCACGGCAGCTGTAGTATCCGTACCTATAGAAATGCAATTTGATTTGAGACTACCTGTAGAAAAAGACCGAAAACAAAAAGAGAGAACGAAAAAGCTACGACTTGTTCTTGGGCGACTTGTTCTTCTTACCCTTCTTGCTCTTCTTGCCCGAGGGCGACTTGCCTAAGGGCGACTTGCCTGAGGGCGACTTACCCGAGGGCGACTTGCCCTCGGGGGTCTCCTTGCCCTTGCCCGAGGGCGACCTGCCCTCGGGGGTCTCCTTGCCCTTGCCCGAGGGCGACCTGCCCTCGGGGGTCTCCTTGCCCTTGCCCGAGGGCGACTTGACCTCCGAGGTCGCCTTGTCCTTGCCCTTGTCCTTGCCCGAGGGCGAGCTGCCCAAAGCCTCCTTCTGCATCCGAGCCCATTTTCGCGTCCGCTTGGGGGACTTCTTTGCGTTTTCTTTGAGGTGCGCCTTGAACTTTGCAAGGTGGCGCGAGCGCGTTTCGTCTGCGGGCGTTGGCGGCCGTGGCAGCGGGCGACGAGACACGCTTCCCGACGCCGCTGCTGCGGGGGGGGTGTCGTCTGCCATCGTCTGCTCCATGTCGTCCATCCCCTGCGTGCTGGTGGCGCCATCGGGCTGGTCTGCATCGGGCATATTCTGGTCCGGGCTGTTGTCGCTGCCGCTCACGTCCTCAGCCGGGCCCTCGTCGCCAGCCGCGTCGTTGTTGCTAGCCAGGCCCTCACCGCTAGCGGCGTCGTCGTTGTCGGCCGGGCCCTCACCGCCAGCCGCGTCGTCGTTGCCGGCCGGGCCCTCGTCACCAGCCGCGTCGTCGTTGCCAGCCAGGCCCTCACCGTCAGCCGTGTCGTCGTTGTCGGCCGCGTCCTCGTTGCCACCAGCCGCACCCTCGTTGCTGCCAGGTGCGTCGCTGCCAGGTGCGTCCTCGTGGCCAGGCGCAGCGCCCTCATCGCCGCCCCCCTCGCTGCCGCTGGCGTCGGCCCCGTCGCCGCTAGCGGCGTCCTCGTCACCAGCCACGTCCTCATCGCTGCCAGCAGCGTCCTCGTCACCAGGCGCAGCGCCCTCGTTGCTGCTGTCCTCCCTGTCGCTGGCGTCGTCATTGTCGCCACCGCCCTGCCGGCCCTGAGCAGCGGCGTCATCGTCAGCATCGTCTGCCACGTCGCGAAGAACGACATCACTATCATCACTATCGCTAGCGGGCTCTTCGTTGTCGTCATTGGCCTCATCATTGTCGTCATTGGCCTCATCATTGTCGTCATTGGCCTCATCATTGTCGTCATTGGCCTCATCATTGTCGTCATTGGCCTCATTGTCGTCGCTGTCGTTGGTATCGGCGTCGTCCACAGACATGGCATCCGCGTCCTCGTCGCTGTCTTGCTTGTTGTCTTCGTTGGCCGTGGTTGTGGACGAAGCACGGTGTCTTTTGCGCGGGCTTTTTTGCGACGACGGCTCTGCAATGGTGATGGTAGAAAAAAACTGCAGCCAGCGATCCGTGGACAGCGACAGCGGGCGGCCGTTTTCATGCCATGCGGAGAAGAAGCCGGCAAACGTCTCGTTGAAATTCCTCGACAGCGTTGTCGAGGTGTCGAGGTCCGATGTCATGATCATTGCCGCCAGGTTGGACAAAAAATGCCCCAGCTGCGTGTATTTCTGGCTCTCAAAATGGCGGACCGACGTGGGCTTGCAAGTAGACCAGGCTAGCCGATTGAACGGCTGGCCCCAGTACCGCTTGATGATTTCGTATGCGATCAGCGTGGCAGAATGGTCCGTGATATGACTCGGAAGGGCTGTTCCGGCGAGGAGTTGGCCTGCCCACTTTGCACAGATGCGCTGCTCTTGGACGTGGTAGAAAGTGCCGTGGGCTGTTACCACTTCCCATTCCACGTTGTGCTTTTGTCCAAGACGGATGATCCGCCCCGTGGCCTGGTGCAAGGCGTTGTACGACCAAGAGTACTGCAGGAGCAGGCCGTGGTTGCAGCAGTGGTGAAGATTGAGCCCGTAAGACGACACAGCCAGCGACGTGACGAACGCATCCACGTTCTCGGTTGCGTCGTTGAACCGCTTCACTGCCGCAACCCGCTCGGCTGCCTTGTGCGAAGCCCGCACCGACTCAACGCTCAGGCCGAGTTCCGTCAGGAGGTGAACAACAATCCTAACAAGTCAGAAGGGAAAAGAAGACAAGGAAAAAAAAAAAAAAAAGACGTACTCCTGGGCAAATACTTGGTCAACCATGACTAGGAAACGCTTTTTCTGTTTGCGCATATTGATCGCATAGGATACCAGTCGCGCAAAGATGGGCGATGTCTTGATGACGAAGAAAACGCGGTCTGCCCGACCGGACGGTCCCCATTGGCCCGGCCCAGCGTATGCGGTGTGATGGGCAAGCCAGTCGATGCCAGACATGGACGCCTTGGAACGCACGGTCTCTGCGTGACTCGTGCCGAGAAATGCCCCATGCGGCGTCTTGCAGAGCTGCATCAGCATGGCATAGTTCAGATCCAGCGACGCGAGAACAGCACCGCGGTAGTCGGCGGCAATCCGGCGCGGATCACGGTCATTTGGCAGGAGGGCAGCGACCGGGCCGCCGCCGCCGCCGTTGACGAGAGCAGCGTCGCCCTCGTCGTCCTCGTCCGACTCATATTGATAGTCGCTGTCATTGTCATTGTCGTCGTCGGCAGCGTCTCCTGAGTCGGACCCCGACATGGCGCCAGAGTCTGCCTGCTCGATGACGCGGCGCACACGGCGGCGTTTGCTTGCCCGCTGCCCCGGATGGCCGTCCTTGGCGCGCCGTTTTGCTCCTGGATCGGCGGCCTCGTCCTCGCTGCTCGTGTCGGCCTCTGCTTCCTCCAAGTTGAGGCTCTCCTGCAACAGGGAACCGGCACCGCGCCCGGACAGCATGGACTTGTACCGGAGATTGACGATCGCTGCCTGCACGCGACGGAAGTTCTTGTCTGGGTGTCGCGTCGTACAGTGCCGAATCGTATGGGCGGGAATGTCGGCGCCAGGCACAATTTTCTCGCCCGAGGGAAGCCGCAGCGGTGTTTTCATGCTCCGCCGTATCTGGAAGAGCGAGAGCACCTGTTGCAACGTCGACTGGATAAAATCCGTGCCGAACCCTTGCTGGCGCCCGTAGGCGAGGAGAATGGATGGATTCACCAACCACAGCCGCGTCGTCGGCCGCTTGCTGTACGCCTTTTTGGCGAGTGAGAGGCCATCGTACGCGGCCAGGCGCTCGCTGTCGAACAGCGTCCCGAAGCCGGGAATGACCGTCTCTGTCGGATCGAAGGCGGGGTCAACCAGCGTCTCGACGGCCGCGTCGACGTCGTCTGCAGCCACGGGAAAGTCTAGGCTGGCGTGCTGCGCAATGATCGTCGACACCCCGGCAATGTCCTGGACGGAATTCAAAAAGGGCGTGGCAGACACAAAAAGCAGGCGTTTCTTCTGCAGCATGCGGGCGATCGTCCCGGCGCGCGAGAAGGGGTTCCGGACCTTCTGGCACTCATCGATGACAATCGTGTCGAAAAAGGCATTCTCCACTCTGTCGTCCTTGAACTTGCCCGTCACGCTGGTGGCACCCTGCTCGGCGTCGTCCTCGTCCACCATGTCGTCTTCGTCATCCGTAGGCTGCGTGGGTGCCTTGTCCCAAAAGAACTCTCTCAGCGCAAGCGTCGTATAGCTAGACAGAATAATCGAACGATTTGTCTGCTCGGTTAGCTGGAAAACAAAAAAAAAGGAAAACAAAACAAACCAAGCGCAACATCCACATTAGTTCCTAGAGGAGCGTGTGCACCGCCTCTATTTGAAATCAAGTTCCTATAGGAGAAAGGAACTCTCCTAGAGGAGCTAGGTACTGGTCCTGCTCTCTCCTACAGGAACAAAACGTCTTCTCCTATAGGACGAACAAGACCTAGGCGGAAGGGGACACTCTTATAGGGGCAGAGGAGGGGACAAACCTTGGAATCGCGCGCGCCGGCCTTGGAGCGAAAATACTTAAGTTTCGAGCGCAAAGCATCTTGGGTGATGATGGCGTTGCGGATGTCGGTGTCGTTCTTGTCGGGAAAGGAAGAGGAGGAGCCGTAGTATACGTAGACGTCGAAAAAAGAAAACGCCTGACGCAACTCGCGATAGGTCTGCAGGATGGTCGCAGCCGGGACAAGGATGAGATACGGGCGGCGGACGACGCGGATGGACTGCCGCGAATTCTCGATCAACGCCTTGCTCAGGCTGTACAGCACAAGCCCGTACGTGATGGTTTTTCCGGTGCCCGTCTCGTTGGCAAGGAGACAGCTCTTTAGTGGCTGTTGGAGGATGGTGAAGATTGTTCCCGCGTCTGTGTGATCGGTTAGTAGGAGAGGTAAAAAAAAAAGGGGGAGGGGGGGGGGGGGG
>PCDN01000017.1:0-31884 GCA_002778105.1 Ceratocystiopsis brevicomis
CTGAGTCGTCTACGAACTCTACTGAGTCGTCTACGAACTCTACTGAGTCGTCTACGAACTCTACTGAGTCGTCTACGAACTCTGCCGAGTCTACGGCGACAGGTTCGTCCACGAACTCTACCGAGTCGTCTACCGGTTCTTCTGGCGGAATTGTTCTCTACCCTGGAACAGCTGGCACTACGCCTTCCACAGGAACGAAGGCAACGGCGACGAAAGCTACTACCGCCAACCTGTTTTCTTCGCTTGTTTCCGAGCTGACTGCCACCGGTGCTACGACGAAGCCGACGGCGATATCAGATGCTCTGTCAAGTGGTATCAGCCATACTGCCGCTGGGACAGGCGCTTCGGCGACGTCCAGCTCGAGTGCGACTACCCCCCTGGTGCCTTTACTGACGCCGCCTCCAACACTGGAGCATACGAACACTACAGCGGCGATTGATTCGACTCCCACTCAGTCATCGGCTACAGATCATGCCAGTGTCTCGGAACTGTCGTCGGAGCCGACGGCTACGTCCATTTCAACGTCCGCTGTGTCCTCTGTGCCGACGCCGGCTCTGGTCCCTACCAACGGCACCGCATTGATTGTGCCGACATCCAAGCCGACGTCGGCGACCCACCTGACGCCTGCAACCAACACCACGGAGACCGCAGCGTTGTCCAGTTCGCCGACAACGCACCCCAACGTCGCCATTCCTACAATGGCTACGAACGCTACATCCACGACCAACACTACGGCGCCAGTTATTATTCCAGACACTACGGCACTCCCGACAACAGCGCCAACCCCAACGCCAACCCCATCGCCGACCAACGCTCCTACACCGGCTACGACCGCCTCTGTGAACTCAGCTTCGTGGTTGCCCAACACCATTCTCATCCAGCCGCCCCAGAGCACGCAGACGGCTTCAGGTCTTGCGCCCACGGCGGCGACGGGCCTGCCAACTGGATTACCCAAGGCAATTACCCCGGACACGAGCGATGATCCAGCGCCTGTGGACACGACAGACATCCAGATTGCGTTCAGCTACGGCCTGAACTACGCATTCGTGGCCGTGACGCCGAAGGCGGCGGCCCAGGTTCTTCAGGTTCTGCCCCAGCTGCTTTCGACCCAAGGCGGGTTCGATGAGAGCAAGACAGTTGTTCAGCGTCTGGTGCCGTATGATACATCAGAGCAGCTTGGCTACGTGACGACGCTTGCCATTGTGACGTACCCGACGGCTCTGGTGGACCAGCTGCGCATGGATATGAAGATTCCGACGGCGGCCATCTGGAATTGTCCGAAGGCGCTTCCCTACAACCTGTCGAAGGAGATCAATCCTTCAATCGACATTCTGTTGGGTTCGACGCTGGACTACACGCCGACGGAAAGCGGTAGCGGTTCGGGATCTTCGGCCACTGGGTCGAATGACCCGTTCAGCAACAGCGACTCTTCACAGACCTCTTCACAGCGCGGCATGACGGCCGGCATTGCTGTTGGTGCTGTCTTTGTCTCCGCAGCGTACGGAACAGCGATGTTTGTCATTGCACGGCGGTACAAGCGGAAGAAGCAGTCTCTCCACCGCCGGAGCGACTCCCTGAACCCTACGGATATGCGGCAGACGGGAAGCCCGGCCCTGATGGGCGGTGCGCTCTTGAGCCGGGATTTTACTTCGGCAGGATACGGTGGTCTTGCTGCGGCAGGCGCTGGCGGCGGTCGGAATTCCCACGGCAGCGGACGCAGCGGCATGGGTAACTCGGGCCGTACAGCTTACATCTCGGCACCCGTCGCTGCAGAAAACTCACTGGGCTGGAACTAAGCCATGCCTGCTCTCTGTTTCATGACATCCCAAGCTGTCTGTATGTTGTCTGGGACCGTGCGCTGTCTTGATCAACCATCCGCAACGTCAAAATCATCGTTCTTTTTTTTCTTTTTCTTTATGCTTCGATACCCTTCGGGAGGTTTTATGTCTGGGCTGGTGGCTCTTTTTTTTTTTTTTTTTTTTTTACCCGCCTACCGAGTATGAATGGGGCTGCTCTTGGACCCAGCCCGCCACTCGCGCCCTTTGCAGGGCGCGCGGCTACGGGGTTCTTCTGTGTACGAGAGCTCGAGCGTGAATCTTTCCCGGCTGCCTGCATGGGGTATTTGACTCGTGGATTTGACGACAGTACGACGTGAGCATTTCCAGTCACAGAGAATCTCCGAAGATGCCCTTGCCGAAGACGAAAGAGGGTGGGATGAGTGGGATTGGTGGGGTGTCGGTGCTTTCGGCGACAGCGTTTGCGTAAGATTCTCCGTTCTGTCGGTGTAATGAGATGTGCCCAGCGGCTTCGACGGCGGCATCGACAAGCCTTTTTGATTGGTCCTGATGCAGATGCGAACACCGGCTCGGTCGCTTGTCCTAGGCGTTGGGTCTTGGAAAGCAACTAAGACATGCCCCGCATCGAGTATCCAAACGGCACAGAGACGCATCTCGCTCAGTAAGATACTCGTACCCGTAACCGTATTGCCACGCCCTCCAGCACGGAGTGATACGCCCAGTAGGATACTCCGAACGCAGTATCTCAAGTATCTTGCATTCCTGCGGGCGGAGCACCTTCCTATTGCAATTGTGCCGCTTTTGCCCCCAACGCCTTCCCCGTCTGCCGCTCGGCTCCTTCCCGCGAACAGACATTGCACACAATATGGGCGTTTTCTTGTGGATAGCCCACCCCTGCAGCTTCCGCTCCCGTGCCTGTCCAAGCAAGATATTAGCAAGATACGCCGCGGAGGCGAGCCCGGCGCCCCTAGGGGGCCTTCTTGTCGCAAAATAAATACGCCGTCGCATCCCCTCCCCCCTCCACCCGGCGCGGCGCGGTTTTCTCTTCATTTCATCTCTTTTGGCAAGGCGACCCGGCACCAACCAATCAGATTCAAACAAAGACTTTGTTAGCTGCCCGGGTAGGTACTTCCCTGCTCTTTCTCATTTTTCCTAGACCCCAGAAACGGGAATCGTATTGCAAACGAAACCTGCCCCTCTTTCATCTATATCCATCAGCACTTTTGCCTTTACCCGGCCCTGCTAACATCAACCCACTACCCGCGCATCGTCTGCAGCTCTATACCCTACACAACTCAGCATCATGGGTGTTACCAAGTACACAACTGTTGAGGGCTCTGGCCCCACCCCGCGCGCGGGCCAGACGGTCACCATCGACTACTACGGCTACCTGAAAGACACCACCAAGTCCGACAACAAGGGCAAGCTGTACGTCGCATCTCGTTCATCTTGCAAGGCCCGTGTTTGACGATTGCTGATCGATGCCGTCCCCAACTTTGCAGGTTCGACTCCTCTAGCAGCCGCAACAAGGACTTCGTCACCAAGATTGGCGTCGGCCAAGTCATCAAAGGTACGGCGTCGCAATTTGTTTTTGTTTGCGCCATTGTTTTCGCTTCCCTCTTGTCAGCCAGATGGCGGTCCAGCTGCGGAGAAACTTTCGCAAAGCAGGCTTTGTGCTGACCAACGTCCATCTTAGGCTGGGACGAGGGTGTCATGCAGATGAAGGTCGGCGAGAAGGCCACCCTTGATATCACCAGGTATGTTTCGACAGGCCACCGTCCAACCCCGGACGAAAACATTATAAGCAAGAGAGCTGACATCCTTCGTTTGCAGTGACTTTGGCTACGGTGCAGCGTAAGACAGACCCCTTTCCGGCTCTATCGCGAAACCACCCAGCTCCGTCAATCTAGGTCGAATAGCTGAACCCCGTTGTCAAAACAAAACTAACCACCCCTTCTGCCCCTCTAGTGGTTTCACTGGTTTCATCCCAAAAAACGCCGACCTGATCTTGTACGTTGCCTCGCTGCCGGGTGTGTCTTTTCATGTTACTGACTATGCGACAGCGACGTCCACCTGAAGAAGATCGACTAAAGGAGTTTGAGCCCAGAAGACGCGGCTTCCCTCCGATGGCATCGGGTTCCTGGTATAGAAAACAGGTAGATGTCTCGGATATGGATGGACCGCCGTCGAAAGGACTGGCGCAGCCATGGGTTCGGCAGAGGAGGCAAAGGCTACGTTGCGGGGTTCCACAGTGTGTATTAGCCACTACTGTGATTATAACCAACAACCAAAGTTCCATGCTTTTAAGATGTCACTGTCACCGATCGTACTGTACGGGCCGAATGCCAGTGTTTTAACGTTGTTTGTCAAGGCCCGCAATCGGCTTCGAGTCATATCTTACTCGTAATGACGCACATAGCTGTCGTTTAGACCTGTGAATTTGCCAGCTGGCAGACACGTTAAATATGGAGCCGCGGCTAAGCCCCCGCCCGATGAACGAGAGAAGCTGTTGGAAGGTGCGGCGGGGTTGGCGGGGATGGGCACATTGCGACTGCTGAGCACTGTCTGAAGCACTGTCTGATTAGTCGTTCTCGACTCTATTATAGAGCGCCTTGCTGCCTGCTGAGTTGATAACCGCCGTGCTTTGTTCGTTTATTACAAAGCTGCTGTTGTTCCTGCTAAAAACGACACGAACGCCCCTCTTCGTCGACACCTTTCCTTCTCCTCCCTTCTCTCAACAACCACCATCTCGCCATCACCCATCGCCACCCAGCATCGTTTTGCATTCCATCGTATTTGTTTGTTCTGTCTGCGTCACGTACTCCAGCCAAACTGGGGAAGCGAAAACTCTCGTCCGGCAGCTTGCCAGATCAGATCAAGCGCAACATGAGTGTACGCACCCCAAAGACTCGCTGCGTGCTGTTGTTTCCGCTGTGTTGCTCCTCAATTTCATGGTTAGCTGACTGTCACTTACCGGAATAGGACCAAAAGCTGCCCGAAGTCGACCTGGTTACGAGAATGCAAGTGGACGAGTCTGCCGCCGGCACCACCACCGAGATCGATGAATCGCTCTACAGCCGCCAGCTCTATGTGCTTGGCCACGAGGCCATGAAGCGCATGAGCGCTTCCAATGTTTTGATTGTCGGTCTCAAAGGACTCGGCGTCGAGATTGCCAAGAACATTGCGCTGGCCGGCGTCAAGAGTCTGACGCTCTACGATCCAGCCCCGGCCGCCATTGCCGATATGTCTTCTCAGTTCTTCTTGCGGCCTGAGGATGTTGGGAAGCCGCGCGACCAGGTTACTGCACCTCGTGTTGCCGAGCTCAACGCCTACACACCCGTCCACATCCACAAGTGCAACAGGTGCGTTGTTGCGTTTTTGTAGCTATTCCTCTTACCTTTCGTAGGCTCGGACGCAACTGACCTTGCAGTCTCGCCGAGAACCTCTCTCAGTTCGACCCGTACCAGGTCGTCGTCCTCACCAACACCCCCCTCAACGTCCAGATTGCCGTCGGCGACTATTGCCACGCTAAAGGCATCAAGATCGTCATCGCCGACACCTTTGGCCTTTTCGGTTCGCTGTTCTGCGATTTTGGCGACAAGTTTACCGTCATCGACTCGACCGGTGAGAGCCCCGTCAGCGGAATCGTGGCTGGCGTCGATGAAGAGGGTGTCGTGTCAGCCTCGGACGAGACGCGCCACGGTCTCGAGGATGGCGACTATGTCACATTTTCCGAGATTGAGGGCATGGAGGGCCTGAACGGCTGCGAGCCAAGGAAGATTACGGTCAAGGGCCCGTATACCTTCTCTGTCGGCGACGTCAGCGGCCTCGGCGAGTACAAACGCGGCGGCCTTTACCAGCAGGTCAAGATGCCCAAGGTCCTCGCGTTCAAGGGCATTTCCGAATCACTGAAGGATCCCGAGTTTGTCATTTCGGACTATGCCAAGTTCGACCGTCCACAGCAGCTGCACATTGGCTTCCAGGCGCTCCATGCGTATGTGCAGACTCATGGTCGGTTGCCGCGGCCTTTCAATGCGGATGACGCGACTGTCCTCGTTGCATCCGCGCGCGCCTTTGCCAAGCAAGAAGGCCTGGATGTTGAGATTGACGAGAAGCTCCTCACCGAGCTCAGCTACCAGGCAACAGGTGACATCAATGCCATGGCTGCTTTCTTTGGCGGCATTGCTGCACAAGAGGTTCTCAAGGCTGTGTCTGGCAAGTTCCACCCCGTCGTGCAGTGGCTGTACTTTGACTCGCTCGAATCGCTCCCTAGCAAGTTTGAGCGGTCCGAAGAGCTCTGCAAGCCTGTCGGTTCGCGGTACGACGGGCAGATTGCTGTGTTTGGTAAGGCTTACCAGGAGCATCTGTCCAACATTACGCAGTTCCTGGTGGGCGCCGGTGCAATTGGCTGCGAAATGCTGAAGAACTGGGCGATGATTGGACTCGGGACCGGACCCAAGGGCAAGATCATTGTCACTGATATGGACTCGATCGAGAAGAGCAATCTGAACCGGCAATTTCTCTTCCGGCCGAAGGATGTTGGCAGCATGAAGAGCGACACAGCTGCCCGGGCAGTGCAACGGATGAATCCAGACTTGGTCGGCCATATCGAGTGCCTCCGTGAGCGGGTTAGCCCGGAAACGGAGAACGTGTTTAACGAGGACTTCTGGGAGAGCCTGGACGGCGTGACCAACGCACTGGACAACGTGGAGGCGCGCACGTACGTGGACCGGCGCTGTGTGTTCTTCCACAAGCCGCTTCTGGAGAGCGGGACGCTCGGCACCAAGGGTAACACGCAGATTGTGCTGCCGAAGCTGACGGAGTCTTATTCCTCGTCGGCCGACCCGCCGGAAAAGTCGTTCCCGATGTGCACGCTGCGCAGTTTCCCGAACCGGATCGAGCACACGATTGCATGGGCGCGCGACCTGTTTGATGCGAACTTTGTCAAGCCGGCTGAGACGGTCAACCTGTATCTGACGCAGCCGAACTACCTGGAGACGTCGCTGAAGCAGGCGGGCAACGAGGTTGCGACGCTGGAGATGCTGCGCGACTATCTGCAGACGGAGCGGGCGCTGACGTTTGAGGACTGCATCAGCTGGGCGCGCATGCTGTTCGAGAAGCAGTACTACAATGCCATTGAGCAGCTGCTGTTCAACTTCCCGAAGGACTCAGTGTCGTCGTCGGGCACGCCTTTTTGGTCCGGGCCCAAGCGGGCGCCGGACGCGATCAAGTTCGACGCGACAAATCCGACGCACTTTTCCTTTTTGGTGGCGGCGGCCAACCTGCACGCGTTCAACTACAACATCAACGTGCAGGGCAAGGACAAGGCGGACTACCTGGCTGCGCTAGAGAGCGTGATTGTGCCGGACTTTTCGCCCAACCCTGCGGTCAAGATCCAGGCGGACGACAAGGATCCGGACCCGAATGCAGGCGGTGGTGGCGGTGGCTTCGAAGACGACGGGCAGATCGAGAAGCTCGTCAAGTCGATCCCGCCGCCGAACTCGCTCGCGGGCTTCAAGCTGACGCCGGTGGAGTTTGAGAAGGACGACGACACCAACTTCCACATTGATTTCATCACGGCGGCGAGCAACCTGCGCGCAGAGAACTACAAGATTGAGCCGGCGGACCGGCACAAGACCAAGTTTATTGCGGGCAAGATCATTCCGGCGATCGCGACGACGACGGCGCTGGTGACGGGCCTGGTGGTGCTGGAGTTGTACAAGGTGGTGGACGGCAAGACGGACCTGGAGCAGTACAAGAACGGGTTCGTCAACCTCGCTCTGCCATTCTTCGGCTTCAGCGAGCCGATTGCAAGCGGAAAGGTGACGTACCAGGGCCCCGATGGCAAGGTGACGCTGGACCAGATCTGGGACCGGTTCGACGTGGCGGACGTGACGCTGCAGGAGCTCCTGGACGACTTCAAGAAGCGCGGGCTGACGGTGTCGATGCTGAGTTCGGGGGTGAGTCTGCTGTACGCGTCGTTCTACCCGCTGAGCAAGGTCAAGGAGCGACTGGTGATGAAGCTGAGCGAACTGTCGGAGTCGGTGTCGAAGAAGCCGATTCCGAAGCACCAGAAGTACATTATTTTTGAGACGGTGATGGAGGACCAGGCGGAGGAGGATGTGGATGTTCCGTACATCCGGGTCAAGGTGCGGTAGTAGGGGTGGCTGAAGAAGCAACATTGTTCTCTCGCGGGTTTCTGTAGTAGATTGATTATATCGTTCGAACCGAGAATGCAAACGGCGCCGCCTGGAAACCTAGATGCCCTAGCGAACATCACGCAAGAGGCAGCGGCGCCGGCAGGCAGTTCGTTGGTTGGTAGAGCTGACAAAATACGTCTTTATAAGCGGCGGTAATCGATGACCGACCGATGCTAGCGTGACAGGGCACCCCGCATAAGCCGGCCGTTGGTATAAAGAGCCGTTGTCGTCACTGTTCGTTGCCGTGCCCGGCCAAGGTGCTTTTCTGCTAGTATCTTACCTCGTCCTCTTGTGATACCGAATGCACCGTTTTGGCTTGTTTCCATTGACGCCGAGCCTGATTCGTTGTGTCCGCGTTCCTAGCAGTCGCTATAGCTTCACGAGGGCGTTCTCCAGCACCTGCGCCAGCATGGTGAGTCGATCCTTTTTCTGTCTTTTTTGTCTTTTTTGTCTTTATTGTCTTTTTTTGATGTTGTTTGCTTCTTGTGGTCAACCCCCCCTCCTGACAACCAGACGAAGACGTCTTTGAAGATCACGGACTGGGTCGACCCCAAGGACAAGTCGGGCGAGTTCAAGCGCCAGGTGAGCGCGTTCCGCGACTGGATCGGGCGGGCCGACGCGGACGGCACCGTGCGGTACCCGGCGCAGGCGGGGCGCTACCACCTGTACGTGAGCTATGCGTGCCCGTGGGCGACGCGGGTGCTGATTGCGCGCAAGCTCAAGGGGCTGGAGGGCGTGGTGTCGATGACGGCGGTGCACTGGCACCTGGCGGAGGGCGGGTGGCGGTTTGTGCGGGCCTCGGACACGGACGCGGGCGCGGGCGCGGCGGCGTGGCAGGCGGGCATCGGGCCGGACCCGGTGCCGGCACACGCGGCGTACACGGGTCTGCGGGAGGTGTATGCCAAGGCGGAGCCGGCGTACACGGGGCGGATCACGGTGCCGGTGCTGCTGGACAAGCAGACGGGCGCGATCGTGAGCAACGAGAGCAGCGAGATCCTGCGCATGTTCGGCTCGGCCTTTGACGTGGGCGTGCCGGAGAAGGCGCCGGACGCGGTGGTGCCGGGCCAGGCGGGCCCGCTGGACCTGTACCCCGAGGCGCTGCGCCCCGCCATCGAGGCCGCCCACGGCTGGCAGTACGACGGCATCAACAACGGCGTCTACAAGAGCGGTTTCGCCACGACGCAGGCCGCGTACGAGCGCAACGTCGAGGCGCTGTTCGCGGCGCTCGACCGCGCCGAGGCGCACCTGGCCACCCAGGCGGCGGCCGGCGGCGGGCCCTACTGGTTCGGGTCCACGCTGACCGAGGTCGACGTCCGGCTGTTCGTCACCATTGTCCGCTTCGACCCCGTCTACGTCCAGCACTTCAAGTGCAACCGCAAGGACATCCGCTCCGGCTACCCGCACCTGCACCGCTGGATGCGTTTCCTGTATTGGAACCTGCCGGCGTTCGGCGAGTCGACCAACTTCATGCACATCAAGAACCACTACACCAAGAGCCACACGCAGATCAACCCGTTCGGCATCACGCCGCTTGGGCCCGTGCCGGACATCCTGCCGCTGGACGAGGAGGTGCCGGCGGTGGCGGCGGCGGTGGCGGCGGCGGCGGCGGCGGCGGCGAAGAAGTAAGGGAGAGAGCACTTGTGGGAAAAAAAAGAATTCAAAATCGCCCAAAACGTCCTTTATCCTAGCAGCAATGCGAAGACACTTATGCAAAAAAAAAAAAAAACCAGATGCCACAGATAAAACAAGCAAAATTAGATAGTGCATAGACGATGCGATGAGCAAGAAAGAAGAACAGAAGAAAAAAAAGAAGAAAAAAAAAACGCCAAGATAGTGAGCCGGCTTCCGCGTTGTTTTTACTTCACAGCTGGCCAGAAAGAAGAGCCTCGGTTGCTGCGGAGTGTTTGTTAGCGAAAAGGAAAGAAGAAGCCACAAGGGCCAACGAAAAAAGAAAAAAGAAAACATACCACTGTTGATGTAGGCGCGCCGCGCGTCCAGCGGCACCCCAAACCGCCGCTCCAGCTCCAGCTTGATGCCCTTCTTCGTCACCGTCATCAGATCCGCCGTCCGCAGGATCTCGCGGATCTCTGCCAGCAGCGCGTCGTCGCTCGGCATGCCCGCCAGGTTGGCCATCTCCACCTCGCCGCCGCCAGCCCCGGCCCCGGCCCCGGTCCCGGCCCCGGCCCCGGCCCCGGCACCGCCAAAGAACTGGCTCCCGCCAAACTGGCTCATGCTCATCCGGCTCTGCGTCGCCGCCGGGTTCGCTATCGGCGCGTACCCCGCCACCGTCGACCCCGGCCGCGACGCATACCCGTACTCCGACACCGCGGCCGCCGTCGCATACGGCCCGCCGCCCAGGCCCTGCTTCGTCGCGTAGGAGTACCCCGACACCTCCGAGTGCACGTCGTCCCGCCCCGTCTGCATCTCCCACAGCTCCGCCTGGTACTCCTCCCACTTCTTGCGTGGGATCGACCGCGGGTCGAACTTGCCCTCATCCGAGATCACCACCTTCTTGCCCTTCTCGCCCGCCACCACACGCGTGTTGCCCCAGTTGAAGTCGTCCATGTGCCAGAACGAGTACAGCGGTAGCCCAAAGCTGAACACCGGCACCGCCAGAATGTACATCAGCATCCACCCGATCATCTCCCACTTGCGGTGCAGGATGAAGATGATCGCCTGCAAGCCGTAGATCGCGCCCAGCAGCACAAACGACATGATCGGCACCACCGTCGCCTTGATCACCACCAGCACAATCAGGTACACAATGTACGCAATCGTAATCGGCTGGATCACTGTCGACAGCAGATCGACCATGACGATAAACCGCATCGAAAAACAGCAGAAACCACAGAGCTGCGCCATCGGCACCAGCTCAATCAGGTTGTGCACCGTCGAGTTGATCCACCGACGCCGCTGCGACAGGAACACCGTCCACGAGTCCGGCGCAATCGTCCACGCGTGCGCCCGGTTGATGTACTTGGTCTTGTACTTGTTGTGGTGCCGCAGCAGCAGCGTCGTCAGGAAACGGTCCTCGCCCAGGTGGAGCAAGTTCTTCATATGCAGCGTGTCGACCCGGATCGTCGAGTAGCTTTCCACAATCTCGCGCGACACGAACAGCGGCTTGCCCGTTTCCGCCGCCCGGATCCGGTACATGGAGAAACAGCCAGGCAGACAGGTGACCGAACCAAAGAGCGACTCGAACGCCTTGGCCAGGTTGTGCGAGATGTAGTACTCGTACACCTGGATCATCGTGACAAACGACGACTTGGCATTCGAAAGCGCCGTCTCGCCACACACCGCAATCAGCCTTGTATCGTTCAGGAACGCCGACACCATGCGCGTCGCCGAGTCGGGCGCCACCACCGTGTCGGCATCGATCTGCAGCATGAACTCGTAAAACGTTGGGTTCACGCCGATGATGTTGCGGATCTGGTGGTACATCTCCAGCTCCAGCGGGCTCATCGCCAGGTTGTAGTGCACGCGGTTCAGGAACCGCATCAGGATCATTTGCGAGTCCCGCTTACCGCGGTTGCCCGGCCGCGACACCTCCGACGGCTTGCCCACCTTAACAACCACGAGGAACGGCACAATGTGGCCCTGCACTTCGTAGAGACCCGAGTATACTTTGCCCATATTGTGCTGCTTCAGGCCCTCGCCGAGCGACTCGAAGCTGAGCGGCTCCGGGTCGACCGTCTCGGAAACGCCCAGAATATCCAGCACGATGCGTGGCGTCGGCCGGTCGTTGCCCTGTCCGATAATCATGCCGTCGCAGAGAATCACCAGCAGCTTGCGCTTGTCATCGTACCGCATGCGTGCCACCGAATCGATGGCGCGGCGCAGCGAGTCCTCGTCCTCCGTATAGGCTGGGATCTGGCACATGACGAACTTGTCCAGGTTCTCGGGCACGTTTCGGGTGCCGAACTGCAGTGCCGCCAGGAATTTGAAGCCAATCACCGACACCAGCAGAATCGTGATGGACAGAATGAAATATTCGGCAAACAGACAACGCGGCGAGTTTCTCGTATCCACGTCGCCAGCGTAGTACAGGTTGTCCAGGCACAGCAGCATCCGCTTTTTCTGCTCGGCGGTGAGCGCAAGTGCATCCCAGTACTTCGTCAGGTCGCTTCCGGGCTTCTGCTCAAACAGTTGCACAACCAGGGGCTCCATAAAGTTCAGGTCGTCGGCAGTGCCGCTGACATCTTGACCCGCCGGCGCTACCAGACTCCGGCCACCGGTGATGTAGTTGGTCATGTCGTAGATGCGTTTGTTCAGAATGGCCACAGACTGGCCCTTGCCCGCCAGCGTGCTCACGTACTTGGATGTGTAACCGATGGTGCCCTTCTTGTAGCTGCTGCGCATCATGTGCATCATCTCGTAGAACCAATCCGGGCGCGAATCGTTGGTGAAGTAGCGGAAGTCGTGGTACTTGGAATTTAAGTCCGTGGCGCTGATGACGGTGGCTGAGCCGGTGATGTTGGTAGGCTTGAAATCAAGTGTCACCTCCGGGTTGATACCATTGTCGGAGCGGCCCTGGCAGAGCGCCGAGACCTGCACCGGGAAAAGTGCCGTAATGTCCTCACCAGCATACTGCGTCAACAGCTTGTCGGACAGGTAGTTCGGGTAGTGGGCCTTGTTCTTCATGAACAACGAAAGATCAAACACCTGGCCACGGATGGCCACGTATGACCCTTTGTTGTCGTCGCCGTTGTAGCTGGACAGCTCAGAGGCGCTGTACACATGCTGCGTCGGGCAGATCAAGACAGGGAAACCAATCAAAAAGAAAGCAGAGAAGGCACAGCCAAGCCAGATGAGGATGTTGATAGCAAGCTTTTCCCGCCAGGCCATGCGGACGTCCTTGCGGCGCATCCGGCCAATGAAGCGAATCATAAAGTCCGGGATGTAAAAGGTCAAGAAGTAGACGACGAAGACCCAACGTTTGCGCGATGTCGAGTCGCGGAACTCCTCCACCTCCGTCAACGTCTTTTCGTTGCCGCGTTCAGCCATCTGCTCGCGGGTGTCCAGGTTCTTAAACATGTCGCCACCACCAAACCCCGATGCGCCGCCATCCGACCGTGCGTCGACATCGTTGCTGCCAAAATAACCGGCCCGCGTCTTGTCACCAGTGGCAGAGGGCGTATTCGAGTTGGAGACGAGGTGCTCCTTGGAGGTGAAGGGGTCCAGGGGCGTCATGCCGTCGCCGGCGTCCGAGGGCACGCCGTAGCGTGCGGACTGCGTTTTGCTGTCACCCAAACGGGAAATCTCCAACCAGCAGCGCTCGCTGAGGAACACGCCCGTGGCGCCAATCTGCACCTCGTTGCTCGGCCAGCGCTTTTCCTCGATAACCGACTCGACCCTTTCCCGCTCGCTCCCGACAAGAAGTGTTTCAGTATCCAAAAGACCGAGGAACTCGCCGAATGGCAAGAACATGCTAAAGTCAGCGGAACGCAGTCGCTGGCTGATCTCGGCGATGCCGAATGTCTGCACCTGTGTCCGCACGCACTTGCTGTCAAACTGATTGGCGATACGGCGGTCGTTGGGCTTGAGGCAGAAAACAAAGTACGCATTCGAGTTCGGGTCGTTGAACGATTTCGTCACATTGTCCAGAGACGCGAGGAACTGGCCCGACGCGCCTTGCTCGGAAGCTGCGGCACGCGCGGTCGCACCACGACGATCACCACCGGTGGTTGAGGCCACACCGGTATCGCTCGCAACATCGTCGAGCGATTCTTTGCGCTGCAAAACAGACTCCCGGTGCCGACGGATGCCGGCGCGGTTGCCCTTGCGGACAACGCTGGGGGCACGCATCGGCTTGGAGCTGACAGATGCCTGCATTACCGTGGTCCGTTCCTGGGGGTGGACGACGGTCTGCAGGGCCTCTTGGCCGAAGAGACGGGCAACAAATTCGCTCTTGGTGGAGTTGATTAGGTTCAGCAGGTCGCCAGAGATGACCTCGCCGTTCTCCTCGACAAGGTTTTTGATCGGGTATTCGACCTCTCCGGCGAAGTGGCGCACGGTGAAGGAGGCAGCTGTGTTCTCAGACAAGAAGTTGCTCCCCGGCAGCTTTGCAGTCGCAGAGCTGATAGAAATGGCCGGGTTCTTTCCCTCAAAGCGCTTGCGCAGGCTCTCGAGAAGCTGCATGTCGGTGCGGTGGCGACGAGTTTGATCGTCGAGAATGCTGAGAAGACCATTGCCGGGCTTTAGCAGACCCTTGACGGCATCGGAGTTGTCAAAGTAGCTCGTAGCAGCAACGCTGACCTCTTCACTCTCCAGCAAGTCGGCTTTGCGGTCGAAGAAATTCTGGAGGGCCAGGTTGTAGAGCGACTCGGTGGCAGCGTTGTTGAGGAGCTGGTCGAGGGCGGAGCCGGTAGAGGACTGCTGAGAAAAGCCGGGGAAGTCAATGATAGAGACCGTATTGGCGATGGTCTCTTCAGGAGCGCAAATCTTCTGGTTGATGGTCTCGACAACATAGGCAACGAGCAGCGAGTAGAGTGTGCGGGCGAGTTCATCGGCATTGCTGCGGGCACCACTGGCATCGAGCAAGACGGTGACACGCTCCTTGTGAATGATTTTGGTCTTGTAGCCGAGAGTGGCCTGCAAATCCGCAGCGCTGACACCGAGGAAGGCGGCAACGGTGGTGAGGCAGTCCTTGTTCTTGACATGGATGACAGTCTGGCTGCCCTCGTGAGAGAAGCCGCCGCTGTCGTCGCCCGTGGGGGTGGTGTCGGCGGTGGTTTCAAACTCGAGTTGACCGATATGGAGGATACTGGCGAGAACTTGGCATATCTCAGCAATCTCGCTGCGAGGGAACTCGAGCTTGCGGAGGGCGGTCTTGAACAGCTGGAAGCCCTCAGCGTCGTTGATGCCAACGCGGAGCTGGGTGGGGTGGCCGAGATACTTCCAGCGGCGCTGGGTGCTGGCGCCATGGGGCTCGTCAAAGCCAAGATGGGTCTTCTCAGCAACGCTTGTGCCGGCGAGCAGATAGTAGAGGATGTGGAAGTTCCGCTCGCCAGTGGGCACGTCGGCAATGCGGCTGCGCTCTAGACGGTGGTCAAGCAGCTTGGCACCGATGAGGAGCGGGCTGGAGGAAGACGCGGTGTTGTACTGCAGCTCATAGAATAAGCCAGCCTTGGAGGCAGTGGGGGTTGTAGCCGTCTTGGTGGTGGTGAGCGTGTCAAAGACGTAGGCGGCCAGCGAGACCTTGCTGGAGAGCGGCGTGGAGGATTTGTTGAGAAGAGCGGCCAGGAGATGGGCACGGATGGTGGTCTTTCCGGAGCCAGATTCACCACTGAGATAGGTTAGCTGGTAGTCGCCGAGAGTGACAAAAAACAAGAGGCGCGGGGGGGAACCTACAGAAAGAGAATCGACTGGTTTTCGGACCGGTGGCCGAGACGCAGATAAGTGCGGTCGGCGATGTCCTCGGCGCCAGCCAAAGCACTGCCCTCTTTTCCTCCATCAATGCCTCGTGTGGAGGAGGTGTAGGTGTTCAGGGAGATGAGGGCGTGCGACGAAAGCCAGGCTGTGGGCAGCGAGACGTGGAAACGGCTAGCCAGATGGGCCGTCAGGTGGGTGTCGGATTGGAGATGGGCGGGAAGCGAAGGCAGCGAGGGCTGCGTGTGAGCACCACCGCCGGTGCCGCCGCCAAGAGACGGAAGATGGAGGGCCATGATAAGAGGCCGTGAAAGGGGCCGCGGGCAGAAGACAGAAAGAAGCGAACGTAGATATTGTCAGGTCTAAAAGAGAGTCTCAAGACCTCCTGAGCGCTGCTGCTCGCTGTGCCCAGCGAAAGAGATGCACAGCGAGAGGGAGCCGAAAGCGAGCGTGTTGAAACAAGAACGAGCGTAATGAGAAAATACCAAAAGTACCAACAGCAAAAGAAGAAAAGAAAGAAAAAAAAACGAGAGGCACCTCAACCGGAGCAAGTCCAACAACCAAAATAGAAGGAGCCTGGGGATGTGAAAAAAGGAGCTGACAGGCCCCAGGCCCCCCCAGCTCTGAAGTACACTGTAGCGCGACTAATAATCCGTACTGCCCTTGCTGGCCCCCCAAACGAAGTAGGTGGGCGTACAGTATGAATATTTCAGCGCACGGCTTGCCGCGCTCTAGACACGCCAAACTTTCTGACTGCTCTACATTCTTTCAGAGGACATGTGTTTGCCGATCGCATGGGGTAAACAAAGCAGTGCTTTTCCGCACGTCACATTCAGGCGATTCGCGTGGCATTCTTCGCGTATAATGTGTTTGTGCCTTGGATCTCTTAACAGCGCGGAAAACATGTTACGCAACAGCATCCTTCCAGGGCGACGCGTTTTCCCGGTGCAGAGCATGAGGCAATAGGGGCGAGTGGAGTGGAGTATTGGCCTAGATTGTATCTTACTTACTGTGCAAAAGAGGCCTCGAGGTCGCTTGTTGGTTTTTTTACTGCGACCCCTGCTTTTTTTCCTCGTTCGACGCCCCATCCGCATGCCGAAAAGAAGAGATACACCGTGCGGATTCATGCGTGCCCCTTTTACGCGCGCCACCGATCTACCAACCTGCGTCCAAACAAACTCGCGGCTGGCAAAAAAAGACCCAAGGATGTGTTCGGATCGCTGGAAAGGTACCAATAATCCAGGAAGTAACCGGCCCTTTCACAAGGGATGCGGCAGGTGTCTCAGCCGTAAGATACTCGTAGTGTCAATGGCAGGATCCTCCGTAAACCGAACATCTGAAGGAGCCTTCAGCAATGCGCTGTGCACAGTTTTCTCGGCACTGTCATCGTGTCTGCTATAAATAGGCTGGCGGAGCTCCTGCCGCTGACCACTGCCGCTGAGGCTATGCTGTGGGAGCATCGAGAAAACCCGATGCCCATGCATCGTATGGCCCGGGCGTGGCAGGTTTTTCTTCTTGTGGCCCACCCCGCAGGACGCCATATCACCATCGCCACTCTGAGCGAGCGAAAATCATGCTCCTGAAACCTCGTGTAGGTGGCGCTACGGGCTGCCCTACTGGCTGGCGAAGGGTGGTCTCGTATTTCTTTGTGTTTTGTTTTGTTTTGCTTTGCTGCCTGCAACGTCAATACGAGGCAATAAGTAAGTACAGAGTATTGATACCCACGCCTCGGTTTACCGGTTTCTCGCTGGGAAATGCAGACACAGTCGGGCGCGCGCGCGCAAAAGCTAGCTCGCGGAAATCTCGTAATGGAAAGACTGAAAAATAACATTAAACATAAGCCCGAAAATAAACACAAAAGTTGCCAATTGGGAATTCAGTGGCTCCCTTGGGTCCACTACCCCCCCTTGATGAGCTGCCGGATGGCCGGTGAGCTAGCTTGTTGTGGACTACGGCCATCGATGATGTAAATCTTGCAATGTGCGCCCGCTGGGGTTCACACAGTGCTTTCTACTCGTATTGTTGATTTCGACTTTAGCCCCTGTTTCTTGTTTCCCAGGGGACACATGCCCTTAACGGAACAAGAGCTGCAGCTGTCTAGCGCCGTACCGCCCCCCCCCCCCCCCCCCCGAGAGCGCTATGTCCACCATCTCAAACGTTTGGCTTTTGGTTGGCTTCCCTTTTTTCTCTCTTCTTTCGTTCTCAACCGTCGTCCCTTCGCTGTGGCGGTTGCATCCTTACAGTCGTTTTACTTTCTGTGCTTCCCTTTTTTTTGGTTACGCCTCTCGTTTGCTCTCTATTCTTTCCGCCGAGCCTGTTCTTCTCTGTATCTTTTTCTCCCCTAATTTTCTTTGCACTCTTCTTTTCGTTTCGGTTCCTCGACTTGACCACCGCCGGGACGATTCACGATTGCTGTTCCTTTGCAAACCTCTTTCGCTGTTTTTGAACATACCTTCGCTTTGACATCTTCCGACTCCTTGCTGTTCGACCTGGGCTTCCCAGTGTCTTCTGCCCAGCATGGCAAGCCGCATGTCCATGTACTCGCTTGCTTCCGAGGGCCCACGTGGTGCTGCCCAGCAGTCCTCCCAGGTGTCGACGACCACCCTCCTGAACGCCATCCACAACATCTACCTCACGTCGAGTTCCTATCCTCTCGATGCTGGCTCCAGTCTGGTTGTCAACACCTGGCTGACTGCATCCCAACCCGGCCCAGACGGAAACATCGGCGGCACCGTTGATGCTTTGCTGGCTACCCGTGCCTGGGAACATGCCCGCCGCCGCGCCGAGGACGGTTGTATCATTCTTGGCTCACTACACTCTTCGACACCCTCCGTGCTCTCGCCTTTTCTCTCCTCCCTACCGCTGTCCATTCCCTCGTCCGTTTTCAAGGCCCTCGACGCCGTTCAGCCCTTCCTCCGCTGCGTTACCCCCTACAATCCGTCTGCACAGCGCCAGGCAGCACTCGGCGTCAGCCTCACCCTCAGCCTTGCTGGGAACTTAACGGCAGCTTCTCTCGCTCTCTCACAAGGCGGTATCGACACCTCCAAGGGCCTGCTGCACATCCCGACCGAAGCTGGCTACCGGGCCTTTGACGTGTTCTACTACCTCTTGACCTCCGCCTCCACACCTGCCGAGCGCGAGTTTCTCGGCCTCAAGACCTCCGCGGAGTACAGCCTGCTTTCTCGCTCCGGCACTTACAGCCCTCCCCCTTACCTTCCTACTGCCGATGACGCCGCCGCCGCCGATGACTTCCGTGCCTCTTTGAAAGCCATCGGCATTAAGGGTGCTGCCCACCGCAACTTAGTTTCTGTCCTGGCCGGTCTACTCAAGCTCGGGAACACACTCGACTACGATGTGGATGGGGATGTTCTCGACGAGATCTGTGAGGATGTGAGCGGCCTTCTGAGTGTCGAGCCCGAGGCACTGGCCCGTGGCTGCTCAACCGAAGACCGCAAGATTTTCATTGGGGGCCTGTATGAGGCTTTGGTGGATTGGGTCCTGCTCAAGGCGAACGAAGCTATTGCCGCCCAAATGGCTCGTATTCGTGATGGCGACGAGTCCTCGGATGGCCGTCATGGTGCTCGCACCCCGAACACGGACGAGGACAACGGCGACACTGTGTGCATCACTGTCCTGGATATTCCGGACCCGAACCTCGGCAAGGCCATCGCCATGCGTGGCATCTTCGACGACAGTCTCGGTATCAACTCGGAGATGAAGCAGGATGGTGTCGACGTCACGCCCGCCGGTAGCTCCGTGCTGCGTGAAATGGAAAATGCCATCAGCGAGTGCGGCCCGGACTTGGGTATTATGACTGGACCGATTGGCCGGGACCGCACCCATACTCTGGAGAAGCGCGAGGAGCTGCTGGAAAAAATTGTTCTGTCTGCCGATGCCGATGGCTTCCTTAAGGATCTCCTCGTTCCGGTCGAAGGCCAAGGGGTTAACCTTGGCCGCACCCACCGTCTCGACATCGCCAACATCTTGGCCAGTAGTCGTGTCTGGTACCACCTTTCCGTGCACCCAACCGACGACTCGCCTGCCAGTCTGGCCACGCTGGCTTCGGTCAACTCGGCTTGGTCTGCTGGTGCTGTCTCTCGCCAGCTGCGCTCTTGGCGCCTGCCCGAATGGGCCAATCGCCGCAACAAGCACCTCGACTTCACGGCGGACTTTGACTATGACGAGTTTGTCCAGCGCTTCGCATCTCTGGGTTGTGGTGATGGCCGCGACGGCATTGAGAGCTGGATCCTGGAGCGTGGCTGGAGCAACGGCGAGGTCGTCGTCGGCACCGAGCGCATCTGGATGCGTGAGAGTGCTTGGTGGGAGGCTGAGAGCATGCTTGACCTGAAGCCTAGTGCTCCGACGCCTTCCGGAACGATGCTGCTGCCGGTGGAGTCGGGCTATTCTGCCAACGGCAGCGGGTTTTTCCAGCATCCCATTGATGCTGGCTCCAACGGCAGCCAAGACCAGCTGCTGCACCACCAGCGGAACATTAGCCAGTCTGCGCTCTCCACCGGCCCGTCTCCCCTGGGCCCGGGTATGGCGGGCGTTGGCATGGCCCCATCGGTGATGGGTGCCAGCGCTATGGGTACCGACCCTGCCCGTCAGCGGGCTCTGAAGGGTGACTATGGCCTCGGCGTCAAGGGCGACGACATGCGAGGCCAGACATACTACAACGCCGACGGCGAGTTTGTCGGTCTTGATCCGGAGTTGGCCGACGGCAAGGAAATCCATTCCGAGCCCGTCTCGCGAAGTCGCCGTGTGTGGGTGATTCTTGTCTGGACGTTGACGTTCTGGATCCCTTCTCCGTTCCTGCGTTACATTGGCCGCATGAAGCGCCCAGACGTCCGCATGGCTTGGCGCGAGAAGGTTGTTCTCTGCTTCCTGATCTTCCTGATCAACGCCTTCATTGTCTTCTGGATCGTTGGGTTCGGCCGGATCTTGTGCCCCAACTACGATAAGGCTTGGACATCGACACAGCTGGAAACCCATCAGGGTACAAGCGACTTCTGGGTCAGCATTCATGGCAAGGTCTACGATATCTCCAAGTTTTGGCGCACCCACACCAGCGACATTACGTCTAACCCTGTGTCCGAGTCGAACATGCAACCGCTGGCTGGCCTGAACCTGGACCCATACTTTGCGCCTCCGCTGGTCCTGGCGTGCCAGGGCTTGGTGACGGACGATACCCTGACGTTGCAGTTCAACACCACGTTGAGCGACCCCGCTGCAAACCACATATCGGGCGCTCTGCAACCGGTCAGGAGCAGCAAGCTGGCTGACGACGACTGGTACACGGCGCGTTTCCTGCCGGGCATCAAGAAATACTACCATGGCGACCTGGTGTGGTCCAAGAAAGACGTTTACAACCAAGGCCAGGAGAACGACTACAAGTGGTTTATTTACGACGGGAAAGTGTACGATCTCAGCGATTACTACTACACTCTCGACCTCATGAACAGCCTGGCCAAATATGCATTCCTCAACAGCGACATCACGGATGCCGTCAAGAACGCGCCGGGCACGGACCTCACGGACACGATCAACGGTCTCATCACCAATGCGGCAAGCAACCGGACCCAGACCGTGAGCATTGAAAACACGATGGCCTGTCTCGAGAATGCCTTTTACGTCGGCAAGCCAGACTTCCGCGACAGCGCCCGCTGCCAGGTCAACGGCTACATCCTGATGGCGTTTACGATCATCCTGTGTATCGTCATTCTCATCAAGTTCCTGTCGGCCCTCCAATTTGGTTCGAAGCGACGCCCGGCACCCCAGGACAAATTTGTGATCTGCCAGGTACCTGCGTACACGGAAGATGAGGACTCCCTCCGGAAAGCGCTCGACTCGCTCACGGCCCTGCAATACGACAACAAGCGGAAGCTCATTTGTGTGATTTGCGATGGTGTGATTATTGGTGCGGGTAACGACCGGCCAACGCCCAAGATCGTTCTGGATATTCTCGGTGTTGACCCGAAAATCGATCCGCCGGCCCTGCCGTTCAAGTCGGTTGGTACCGGCAGCGAGCAGCTGAACTACGGCAAGGTCTACTCAGGCCTGTACGAGTTTGAGGGCAACGTCGTCCCGTACATTGTCATCGTCAAGGTCGGCAAAGAGTCGGAGCAGAAGAAGTCTAAGCCCGGAAACCGTGGCAAGCGCGACTCGCAGATTCTGGTCATGAGCTTCCTGAACCGCGTGCACCACCGGGCGCCTATGAACCCCCTGGAGCTGGAAATGTTTCACCAGATCAACAACGTTATTGGCGTGGACCCCGAGCTGTACGAGTACCTGCTGATGATCGACGCCGACACGTGCGTGCGCGAAGATTCGCTGAACCGCCTTGTGTCAGCCTGTGCCAACGACTCCAAGATTGCTGGTATCTGTGGCGAGACGAGTCTGCAGAACGAAGAGCGCTCGTGGTGGACGATGATCCAAGTCTACGAATACTTCATCTCGCATCACATGGCCAAGGCGTTCGAGTCGCTGTTTGGCAGCGTGACGTGCTTGCCCGGTTGGTACGTGAAAACCGCACATTATACACTATACATTGAAGCAACGCCTGCTAACTGACCCAGTTTCACCATGTACCGTCTCCGCACTGCCGACCGCGGAAAGCCCCTGATTATCTCAGACGGCGTCATCCGCGACTACAGTGACTGCATTGTGGACACGCTGCACAAGAAGAACCTGCTGTCGCTCGGTGAGGATCGGTACCTGACCACGCTGATGACGAAGCATTTCCCGTACATGTCGTACAAGTTCCTCGCCGACGCTTACTGCCAGACCGCGGCGCCCGAGAAATGGAGTGTTCTGCTTTCGCAGCGTCGTCGGTGGATCAACTCGACCATCCACAACCTGGTGGAGCTCATGTTCCTCAAGGAAATGTGTGGCTTTTGTTTCTTCAGCATGCGGTTTGTCGTCTTCATCGACTTGTTTGGCACGATCATCCTCCCGGCCACAACAGCCTACCTGGTGTACCTGATCTACGCTGTGGCGTCGCACACCGGCGCGTTCCCACTGTTTTCGATTATCATCATCGCGGCCGTGTACGGTCTGCAGGCGATCATTTTCATTGCCAAGCGCCAGTGGCAGCACGTCGGGTGGATGCTTATCTATATCCTGGCCTTCCCCGTTTTCTCGTTTATCCTTCCCATCTACTCGTTCTGGAACCAGGACAACTTCTCGTGGGGTAACACGCGCATTGTCATTGGCGAGAAGGGCAACCGGCAACTTGTGGCCGTGGACGACGAGGGCTTTAACCCCCGCTCGATTCCTCTGCAGCGCTGGGACGACTACGCGCTGGCCAACAACCTGCCGGGCCGCCGTGGCGGTGGACCTGGGGAGAAGAGCATGGACATGATGGGTGGTCAGGGCATGTACGACGACGGGTACGAGATGGACGACATGAAGTCGATGTACTCGTCGGTGCGGCAGGCACCTGTGCCGGGCGCGATGGGCTCGCGCAGCACCATGTTTATGCCGCCGCCGCCGGGGCCGATGACGCCGGGGCTGTACAGCCGCAGCTCGACGCTGGGCAACATGCCGTACGGCGACGGGGCTCTGCAGCACCGGCAGTCGATGGCGAGCATGGGGATGGGCGTGCACGGCATGGGCAGTCCGTACCAGGATGCGCCTGTCAGCAACAACGCGGCACGTGCGTCGAGCCACCTGCGGTCGACGTCGAACACGTCGCCGGCGCAGGGCGGAGCCGGGTTGCGGGCGTCGACGTCGAACCTGGGCTACTTGGGCGGTGCGCGGACGCCGCTGGGGGCGGCCGAGACCGGGCACCAGTCCGTGCTGTCGTTTGACTTCCAGCGGGGCCACGCGGGTCCCGACGACGGGATGATCGTGGAGGCGATTCAGTCGGTGCTGCGAGACGTGGACCTGGACACGGTGACGAAGAAGCAAGTGCGCGCGCTCGTGGAGCAGCGGCTGCAGACAGAGCTCGTGGGCGAGCGGCGCACGTTTATGGACCGCCAGATCGACAACGAACTGGCCAACATGTGAGGTATTTTTATTGTTTTTTTCTTTTTTGAGGGGGTGTCCGGGTTGAAGGGGTTGGATTTTGATCAAAAGAGACTTTTCTTGCATTGGGGTTTGTTTTCACGTGTTTGTTTATCTACAGCGGCGTCATTCCTTTGCTAGCAGCTCTTTACCGTTACTTGTTCTGGATCCAATTTGCTTGGGGCTATAATATATGCATCTTTTGTTCTTTTGTTCTTTTGTTGCCCGCCTTTCACGGAATCGTGCCCACGCCCTTGAGCCGCAGGTAGACGTCCGTCCCCCAGCCGTGCAGGCTCTGCACCGTGATGCCGCCGCCAAAGAACTCGGCGTACGCCCGGCTCAGCGGTAGCCCGTAGCCCAGGCCGGCGATGGAGCTGGCGCCGTTGCTGCCGGACGCCGACAGGATGTTGAGGCTGTCGTCGACGGGCGGGTGCATGTTCGGCGAGGGCGGCCGCGAGGAGGACGACGGCGAGAACGTGGTGAAGGAGTACGACCAGATGTTGGGCAGGACGTTGGGGCTGATGCCGCCGCCGCGGTCGCGGATGCGGATGGTGACGCCGGGCGCGTGGTCGTCGAGGGGGAGGATGGGGGGGGCGGCGGTATCCGCAGCGGGGTCCGCGGCGACGGCCGGTCCAACATCGTTGTGGTAGTGATGGTGGTGCTGGTGCTGGTGCTGGTGCCGGTGCTGGTGCTGCTGGTGCTGGTTCGGCGGCTCGGGCGCAATGGTAATGACGACGGGCTCGCGGTGCATGCCGTTTTCGACGACGGCACGGAAGGCGTTCTTGAGCAGCTCGGTGACAATGTATTCGAGGTGCATGGGCACGTAGGCAAACGTGCAGCTGTCGGGCCCGCCGGGCCCGCCGCCGTCGATACGCCAGTGCGGGCGCACGCCGTACTTGAGCTCGCAGATGTCGGCGACGAACCCGGCGCAGCTGTCGACGATGCGGGCGGGGCGCAGCTGGGTGTCGATGATGCCGATGTGAAAGGGGGCCTCGGTGTTGTCGGCGGCGGCAAACAGGCGGCTGCTCTGGTGCAGGGCCAGGTGCTGCTCGGCAATCATGCGGGTGCCGATGCGGGCGCGCAGGTGCTCGTCGAGGAAGGCGGTGACGTCGGCGGGCGCAATGTACTTGCGGCACTCGAGGAAGCCCTGGGCTAGGACGGGGATGGTGTTGTGGTGGGTGGCGACGAGCTCGGCCAGGACGTCGGTGAAGGCGATCTCGTCGTCGAGCGTGGTGATGCCGGCGCCGGTGTTGGGGCCGGTGGTGGTGGCGGCGGCGGCGGCGGCGCCAGGCCGACGCCGCCGCGACGACCACGGCAGCAGCGACTGCAGGCTGTGGCGGTAGTTGCCATAGATCTGGCGCACGTGCGGGTTGGACACGACAATGTACGGCAGGTTGCGCAGGGCCTGCAGGCGACGGGCGAGGCGCACGGGGATCAGCTCGAGGGCGAAACTGGCGCTCTGCAGGAGGGCCTCTTCGCCGAGGGGAGGGCGGCCGTATCTGGGCGGTTAGCATTGGGCCGATCGTTTACTCTGCTCGCGCCGGTGCCGCACTTGACCAAATCCGCCAGACGGAGCTGGTGCTGGTGCTCTTTGGCCAGCTGGGCAATGACCTCGTCGCGCAGCGGTGGCAGTTCGCTCGGGCGCTGGGCCAACGCGGCATGCGAGGAAAATGGGCGGTGCTTCGCACAGGAGAATGCGGCTGGGATGGCCGTCCGTGGCCTTGCGACGCGGCTCATGGCGGCATGGCGGGACTCGTCGTTGTTTGCTGTCCCTGGTTTCGTCGATGCTTTTTTGGCGTTGAGGGTGGGTGACACAGGTTTAGGATCCAGTCACCGGCCGCTACGCGACAAAGTGGGGGTGTACGTACGCGCTGTAGGCGGGGTCTACATCCCTCTATCTTACAGTTCACAGCAGGCAAGGTGCGGCCATCGCCATCGAGGCTATACTCGTATGCTAGATGCTAGAATCATGCCCTATGCCCTATGCCCTATGCCCCTATGCACACAATGGAACGTGTCTACCCTTGGATCGAGACCTCCTGGTCGTTCTCAATGCTCGACACGTGCTCGTTCGTGTCGAGCGTGTGAACGTGGCCCGCGGGGAACTCGACGCTGCGTTGCGTTAGTGTTCCGTGTTCCGTGTTCTGAACACGAT
Source organism: Ceratocystiopsis brevicomis (assembly GCA_002778105.1). NCBI lineage: Eukaryota > Fungi > Ascomycota > Sordariomycetes > Ophiostomatales > Ophiostomataceae > Ceratocystiopsis > Ceratocystiopsis brevicomis. The sequence continues at coordinate 25,524 of PCDN01000017.1, forward strand.
CACAGACAGCCACAGGCTGGGATCCTGCAGTACGTACGCAAATGCATTGATGAGAGTGTAATCGTGGGTGATCTTGCCGCCCTGGTCGGTGGCCTCTTTCTTGAGCCTGTGGAATTATCAGCGGGTGAATCGGTTGAGGACGCGGCTGCACACGGGGAATTCTTACGCAGCCTTCTGCTCGGGGCTGGCAGACTCCTTGAGGGTAACCTGGCAGAGATCGTTAGAAAGCAGAACCAAAAGGAAGCGAGATGCGAAAAGGGCCCGCTACTCACAATGTAGGTCGGCATGGTGGCGGTGGTGACGTAGAAACGACGGAGGTGCAGGACAGACGAAGAGACAGACGAGGAAACGAAGATAAACGAAGACGGTCGTGCGGATGGAAACGTCGGTGGTGTTGGTAAATGGGTAAAAGATAAAAGAGGATGACAAGGGGATAATAACGGCCGGAAGAGATACGGAGCAGTAAGATACTTGTAAGATACACAAGGAGCTCCTTCCCGCTAAAGCCTGGCGCCGTTTCCAGCGGCTGACGGCTGCTCCAGCGCCCGGAGGACGACGCAGGGCGAGGGCGAAGACACCCGAGGGAGCGCCCGAGAACCAATAGGGAGCCCATCCAGCCTCTCGTCCGTTTTTCCACGGCGGGATGGCCGTCTCGAGCCCGTCTGTTTCTCTCGTCTTTATTCTGCTGCCTTGTTGCAACCTAATCGGAAGATGACGTCAGAGCCAATGCGCGACGGCCATTTCGTGATGCAGCAGTTCGCAGTAAACCATGCATACTGCTGTTTAAGGTTTCACAGATGCAAACCTGCTCTTAAATACCAGGGCTTCTTCCGATGTATCTTACGAGTATTACGAGTCGTTCTGGCTGTCGACCACAACATGGCTGGACAGGATCGCTGCGGGGGGGGGCTTGGGCTAAAATAAGACGCGATTAGTCATTTTGCATCGTATCTTTCTCTTATCGCCACCTGTCACGGACATTCCATCTGCAAATTTCCCCTGTCGACGATACATGTTCATTGCTCCATTGTCACTCGCTTGCGGTCTATTTACTTTGATTTCATTTGCGTGGTTTTCATCTCTTTCTACAAGTTCTTCACCCTAGCCAATACAGCATGCCTAGTTGTTGACGACTTCTCCCCCGGCGTTCGTCTTTACTTACCCCTGTACGGCCTCGACGCAAAACGCCCATCTACCGCATTCGCTTCCTCGAAAGAACTTGTGCTTTCTTTGCCGCAGATGAAACTTTGCGAAAGCCCGAAAGTTCTTAGATAGCTCGACTATTGTTCCGCAGCCTCCCTCCCCCCCCCCCGAAACGCGACGCGCCACTTTGTCGTTTGTCGCGATCCTCTATGGGAAACAAATGTACGCGGCAGCACCAAGGAAACCCACCAGTCCATTTCTAACGAGCGCTTTTCGCAACAGGGCGATGGGGCGTCATTATTGATGCCGGCTCCTCGGGCAGCCGCCTCCATGTCTACCGCTGGAAGGATGCGGCGCATGCGCTCAAAGACGCGACCGCCGACGAGCTGCAGCGCCTGCCCAAGATCAAGACGAAATGGACCAAGAAGATCCACCCGGGCGTGTCCGCGTTTGGTGACAAACCTGCCGAGATTGGCGCCACACATCTTCAGGAGCTCGTCAATTACGCCCTCGAGGTCGTGCCCGGGAACATGGTGGCCGACACACCCATCTTCCTCATGGCCACGGCCGGCATGCGCCTCCTCCCCCAGTCGCAGCAGACCGCCCTGCTTAGCGAGATGTGCACCTACCTGACCAAGAGTACGTCCTTCTCGCTGCCCGACTGCACCCAGAACATCCAGGTCATCCCGGGCGAAACCGAGGGCCTCTATGGCTGGCTCGCCGCCAACTACCTTCTCGGCGGGTTCGATCGCCCCGACGACCACCAGCGCGGCGGCCAAGACCACCCCACCTACGGTTTTCTCGACATGGGCGGTGCGTCGGCGCAGATTGCGTTTGCGCCTAACGCCACCGAGGCCGCCGAGCACGCTGACGCGCTGAAGCTGGTGCGCCTGCGCACCCTCGACGGCCGGCCGGCCGAGCACCGCGTCTTCAGCGCCACATGGCTAGGCTTTGGCGTCAACAAGGCCCGCGAGTCGTACGTGGAGGCCCTCACTGAGCGCCACGGCGACGTGCTGGCCATCGGCGGCGACATGCCGGACCCGTGCATGCCCAAGGGCCTGCGCACGACGCTCGACGGGCAGGCCCTCGCGGCGCGCGGCGACACGAAGACGGTGTCCTCGCTGCTGGGCACGGGCGATTTCACCGCGTGTCTGGTGGGCACCCGGCCGCTCCTGGCGGAGGACACCACCTGCGGCGAGGGCACGCAGCCGTGCCTGATCCACGACCCGGTGCCGAGCATCGACTTCAAGGTGAACCACTTTGTCGGTGTGTCCGAGTACTACCACTCGACGCACGGCTTCTTTGGCGAGAAGGGCGACCTGGCCTACGACTTCACAACCTACCAGCGCCGCGTGAACGAGTTCTGCGACCGGCCGTGGACCACAATCGCCGCCGACCTGGCGGACGCCGCCGCGCGCAAGGGCAAGGACCAGGCGCACGTGGACCGCAGGCTGCAGGATGCGCAGCAGGCGTGCTTCAAGGCGTCGTGGGTCATCAACGTGCTGCACGAGGGCATCGGCATCCCGCGCGTGGGCCTGGACAAGCTGCCCGAGGACGGCAGCCGTCTGACCGATCCGTTTCGGCCCGTCGACACCATCGACGGCGTCGAGGTCAGCTGGACGCTGGGCCGCATGCTGCTGTACGCGTCGGGACAGGTGCCGCCGCACGACGTGACCAGCACCGCCGGCCAGGACCTGTTTCCCGTCGGCTACGGCAGCAACACCCAGGACGGCAGCCTGCCCGCGGACTTTGCGTATGCCGGGTCGACCTGGACGCTGCCGACAGCGGTCGGCGACGACGACGACGACGACGACGATGGTGATCTGCTGGACAGGCCGGGGTCCTCGGGCCTACTGCTGTTCCTGCTGCTGCTGCTGTTCCTGGGGCTGGCGTACGCCGTGCTGCGCTCGCGCGAGCGCCGCATGCGCCTCTTTGCCAAGGTGGGCGCTCTGGGCTGGCGGCGCACGACGCTGCCGCGGTGGCTGGGCGGCAACGGGGCTCGGCGGTCGCAGGGCCGGTTTGGCGGCNGGCCGTCGCCGGCGCCGTAGCCTGGTCAATATGGCGAAGCGTATGCTGTTCGGGCCGTCGGCGGCGCGGCCGTCGCCGCACGACTACGAGCGCGTGCTGGAGGAGGGCGGCGGCGGAGGCGTGGACGGCGGCCTGGGCCGCGGAAACGCGTTCTTTGAGCTGGGCGAGGTGGGGGGCGACAGCGTCTATGCGGCGGACGATGCCATCCTTTCGTCGGCGTCGTCGTCGGCATCGTCGGCCGCCGGCACGGCCTCCGGCAGCACTGGCTCGTCTGTGCGCCTGGCGCGGCCGACGAGCGCGCCGCAGTTCCACGCCGAGGTGGTGTTTGGCGGCGACGGTGGTGGTAGTGGCGGCGGCGGCGGTGGCGGCGGCGGTGGCGGTGGCGGTGGCGGTGGCGGAACGGCCATTGACCGGAGCGGGCTGGCAGTGCGGACCGAGAGCCGGGAGCGGCTGGGCGGGACACATCTGCAGATGCTGAACGCGGGGCGGCGCAGCCGGGCGGCGAGTCCGACGCGGCTGAAGAGCAGTCCGCTGGCGACGCCGATGGAGGACGAGTAGCGGGCGTCGTAAAGAAAGATTTCGGCGTTTTCGGCTTTTCTTGGCTTCCCTTTTTTCCGAGCATAGCAGGCGCATCTTTGCAGCGGACGGGCGGCAGCTTGGCATTTTGTTTTCTTTTTCTTTTTAATGCGCCCATCTTGAGCCACCAGGGCCAAGTCTAATGTGTACAAGATCATGATCCAAACAATGCAATGTTGTGTAACAAAAACCAAAAAAAAAAAAAAAACCGCCGGGAACCTATGCCATCACCAGATTTTTTTTCCAAACCGTGGGTATCATACCGAGTAAAAAAAAAACAAAAAACAAATACCTTGCAAACTGCAGCAAAAGAAGACGCTTTCACCGATCCAACGCCCGCGCCTTGACAAACCGGTTCACCTGCTCGCGCGTCCGCTTCTCGTCGTACTCCTCGTTGCACATGTAGAACGAGATCAGCTCCTGCGTACAGTCGATCGTCGCGTTCAGGTCCATCCCGCTCTCTGCCAGCCACTTGACGAGCCACTGCATCAGCGTGCTACGGCTGGCGGCGTCCGCACCCGGCGCTGGATTGTCAGCTGTGGCGGTAGGAGCGGTAGGAGCGGTGGGAGCGGTGGCAGCAGTAGCAAGGGGCGGCGCCTGCTGCGCTTGTTGTGGTTGCAGCGGCAGCTGCTGTGGGTAGGGCTGGGGGGGCATTCGCTGTTGCTGTTGCTGTTGCTGCTGCTGTTGTTGTTGTAGTTGTAGTTGTTGTTGTTGTTGTTGTTGTTGTTGTAGTTGTTGTAGTTGTTGCAGTTGTTGTAGTTGTTGCAATTGTTGCAGTTGTTGCAGTTGTTGTTGTTGTTGTTGTAGTTGTAGTTGTTGTTGTTGTAGTTGCTGTAGTTGTTGTTGTTGTAGATGTTGTTGTTGTTGGTGTTGTTGGTGTTGTTGGTGCTGGTGCTGATGCTGTTGTTGTTGCTGTGGCAGCAGCGGTACAGACTGCGGTATCCCGTAGCCGGCCGTCATGGGCATCGTCATGGGCATCGTGACGGTAGTCTGCATCATGTTGTTCATGGCAGCGACCCCACCGCTGCCGCCCATACCCGGCATGCCCGGCAGGCCAATCATGCCAGCCATGCTCATGAGGCCCAGCATGCCGGGCGTGCCGGGCCCCCCGCCCGGAGTGCCGCCGCCGCCGCCGCCAGGCGTTGCGGTGCCGAGAGACGAGAGGGTAGAGGGCGGAAGGTAGAGTGACTGGTAGGAGGCAGTGCCCGGTAGCGCCGTGGGCATGGCCATCATGTTGGGGATAAGGCCGGCGGCCGATGTGCCGACGCCGAGTCCGTGGCCGCCGCCGCCGGCCGAGGCGGACTGCGGTAACGCGCCGCCAAGACCACTACTGACGGCGCCACCCATGCCCGCCATGGCTCCAGCGGCAGCGGCAGACGGGCCTATGTTGGACGACTGCGGCGGGCCCATGCTCGGCTGCAGGAGCAGAACCCACATGATGGCGGTGACGGCAATGATGTGGGGCGCGTACAGCAGCGGCAGGTCGGTCATGAAGCTGTCGTTGATGATGCTCCAAGCCTGAGCGACCTCCTCGAGCGAGAGACCGAGCTCGGCCTGCAGGATGTTGAGGGTGCGGTAGGGCAGGTGGACAATGAGGTGGGAGCTCAGCTCGCTGATAACAAAGAACTCGCACTCGCCGAGGCGGGTCAGCTCGAGGCTGGCGGCCTGGTCGGGCCACAGGGCCTTGGCCTCCTGGACGAACTGGCGGATGTGCTGGGGGCACTCCTCGGTCTTGCAGGCGAGGTAGAGCACGGTGGTCATGACGAGGAAGGGGTTGGTGCGGCGGATCTCGACGCGGGTGAAGAAGCGCTTGAGGTAGATCTGGGCGGTGGCGAAGGGCTGCTGGCGCAGGTTGAGGCGCTTGGAGAGGCGCAGCATTTCTGGCGGTCAGCGCACGACACAGACGCATGGCGACAATACAATGCAGACACGCAAAAAACACAGACAGACGTACGGCCGTTCAGGAAAATGTTGAGGTGGCGCGGCTCCGGCAACGGATAGAGCTGCACGAGGGTGCGCTCCTCCTCGCTGCGGCGCTGGCGCAGGGCCGCCAGCTGCTCCTTGGAGAACTCCCAGAACCGGTGCTGGGTTGATTCCCAGTAATTGGACGCCATCGCGGGGCGGCAGTCGGGCGTGGACGGCGTGGGCGTGGACGGCAGAAGGAAGGGGGGGAAGCTTCTGGCTTCTGGGCGACAAGCAAAGCTTCAGGGGGACGACGTTCCTGGTGGATTATGTAAAAACACGTGCAGCTGCAGCTACAACACGGAAGAGTATAATGGACGGTCGCTGATTGCACAGAAACGCGGGCGGGCCGAAAGCGCCGGTTTCAGCCGCCCGGGCGCCTTTTGTTCTTGTTTTGCGTATCTTTGAGCGTGTTTTCCGTGTCAATGAAGCCTCTTCCGTTGCAGAGTCCTCCAAATTTTCCGGGCGCCCTTCTCATTGCCGCCGGTGGCCTTCTGGCGGTGTTTACGCCCCCCTCCAGCACAGTGCACTATAGCGTGCGGATTAAAAGCTATTGGGCTGAGCTGAACTGGGAAGGAGGATCCGCCCACAAAACGTCACTTTTCGATTTTCTCGATTTTCCGATTTCCCATTCTTCTTTACCCCCCCCCCC
>PCDN01000017.1:32044-134180 GCA_002778105.1 Ceratocystiopsis brevicomis
CCCCCCCCCCTTCCCGCCGACTTTCTTCCCCCGGTCATGGTGCGCAGAACATGACGGCTGGCGACAATATGGCCCCCGAGGCGGCTACGGAAAAAACAGCATCACCAGCCAGCGGGTCCCTTGCCGCCGCGGCCGCCTCCGCATTGGATGACGAGCTGCGGGAGGAGCGCAGCGCGCGGGTCCAGGATCTGTGGCGCCGTCTCGACCCCCAGGGCGACAAGGAGCTGGATTTTAAGGGCCTTAAGAAGGGCCTTCGGCGAATTGATCATCGTGGGTGCCCTCCGTCCTGCGGTTCGCTTCCGGCGCGTCTGCTAACTGCCTAGCCATGAAAAATGCCGACGACATGCTGCGCGATATCATCCGGAGGGTCGATTCCAACGGCGACGGAAAGATCCAATTCGAAGGTGACTTGAGCCAGGAGGAGGGGTGCTGCCGTGCTCCGCTACGCTGTAAAAGACGCAACGCCAGCACCGGCGGTACGGCGATGGGACCACACTGACCATAATCCAGAATTCCGCGTCTTTGTCGAGGCAGCCGAGCGCCAGCTGATGCTGCTGTTCCGCTCCATCGACCGCGATCACGACGGTCGGCTCAACCGGAACGAGCTGCGGACCGCCTTCCAGAAGGCGGGCCTGGCCGTTCCGACACGGCGCCTGAACGGATTCTTCGACGAGATCGACAGCAACCGCGACGGCTACATTTCGTTTGAGGAGTGGAGGTAGGCACCTTTTCCCTCCCGCGCTCCATCGCTCTTCGTGCACGTCTAACGGACAGGGACTTTCTTCTCTTTATTCCCGTCAAGGGTGCCTACGAGTACTCGGCGCTCGAGGCTGCCTTCTCCTACTATGCATCCATCGTCGTGCTCAACGCCGAAGGCGATTCGATGGTCAGCGACGAAACGCTGGAGGGCTTAGGTACGACCGGCTTTCTCTTCCAGGCCCTTTTTGGTTCCATCTTGAAGCTTGCCAAGCCGGATTCGACTGCCGCCCCCGGCGTCCGCGCCCGCATACGAGATCCGTCACCCGGCGGCGCCTCGGAACGAATACCACTGGTCCCCGGCTCACCACCAGCACCGTCTCCGCCGCCGCCACCGCTGCCGCCAGATGCGTCGCAAGAGGAGAATGGACTGAACTGCCGAGGCAGGGGGCACGGTGCAGGTGCTCCCCGCGAAGCCGCTGCCGCTACCGGCACAGGGGCCAGAATCGGCAGCGAGGCGGTCGGACCCAGCTACGGAGACGGAGACGAATCCTGCGGGGATCTCGACATGGACGAGCTCGCCGACCCGACACGAACAACAACGACAACAGCGCCTCCCGGAACCAAGCTTCAAAAGGCCCAAAAGGCGACCAGCGGTGCAAAGGAGAGCAAAAACCCGCTAACACAATACGTGCCCCATCCAGGCTACTTCTTGGCGGGCGCGCTGGCGGGCGGCATCTCGCGCACGGCAACGGCGCCGTTTGACCGGCTGAAGGTGTACCTTCTCGTCAACACGCACGGCGCGACGTCGGGTGGCGTCGGCAGCAGCAGCAGGGGCACTACTGGGGCGTCTGCGAGCAGCAACCGCGCCACGGGTGCAGCCACCTCAGCCTCTACGGCGGCGCCGTCGTCGCTGGCGAAAACGGCGGCAGCAAAACCGAGCCGGGCAGTGCCGCGCGCCACCGGCGGGACGATCCCGGAAGCGGTAGTCAGTCTGTACAAGGCGGGCGGCTTTCGAACTTTTTTTGCAGGTGCGTGGGAAGAAGAGAAAGAAGGGAGGGCGCTGTGTTTGCTAACGAGACGACGGCAGGCAACGGCCTCAATGTGGTCAAGATCATGCCGGAGACGGCCATCAAGGTATGTCTGCTTCCAGGGGTTCCTTTTTTTCCCTGTCCTGGACCATTGATGACGCCCGCTGACGTCGGCCCAGTTCGGCTCGTACGAGGCGGCCAAGCGCGGGTGCGCAGCGGTGGAGGGCCACAACGACCCGTTGCGGATCAAGCCGTCGTCCAAGTTTGTGGCGGGCGGAGTGGCGGGCATGGTTGCGCAGTTCTGCGTGTACCCACTGGACACACTCAAGTTCCGGCTGCAGTGCGAGACGGTGCAGGGGGGCGCGACGGGCAACGCGCTGCTGGTGCAGACGGCGAAGCGGATGTGGGCGTCGGGCGGCCTACGGGCGGCGTACCGGGGGGTGACGATGGGGCTGATCGGCATGTTCCCCTACAGCGCGATCGACATGGGGACGTTTGAGCTGCTCAAGGCGACGTTTACGCGGTACAAGGCGCAGTACTACGGGCTGCACGAGGAGGACGCGGGGCCGGGCAACGTGGTGACGGGGGTGATTGGGGCGACGTCGGGGGCGTTTGGGGCGTCGGTGGTGTACCCGCTGAACGTGCTGCGGACGCGGCTGCAGACGCAGGGCACGGCGATGCACCCGCCGACGTACACGGGGATCTGGGACGTGGCGCACCGGACGCTGGCGAACGAGGGCGTGCGGGGGCTGTACAAGGGCCTGACGCCGAACCTGCTCAAGGTGGCGCCGGCGCTGAGCATCACATGGGTGGTGTATGAGCGGTCGAAGAAGCTGATGGGGTTGCCGTAGTGGCTGTGGAGAAAGGAGAGGGGGGGAGGAGAGGAGAGGAGAGGAGAGGAGAGGGGAGGAGAGGGGAGGAGAGAGCACCGGGGGGAGGGGAAGACCGGGATAGAGCATGGCTTTTGGCGTTTTTGATTTGCTTGGCAGCGGATTCACCCTTGGCGGAGACAGAATACAACAGATACATTGCGGCAGTGGGGGCAGAGGGAGATCCTGACGTGAGCGACGGGCGCCGGTGTCCGGGGACGAACGAGGAAGGGGATGGATGGCGTGACAGCTGTGATTTTTTCTAGAAGGGCCGGCTCGCGCTCGCAGCCTTTCTTTCTTCTCCCGGACCGTCTCTCGGGCCGGCTTGGATTCTTTTAGGTAAAGCAAAACCAGGCGCGGGTCAGCGGCCGCGACTGGCCCAGCGTGTAAGTCGGTCTGTGGGCCAGTGGCAGGCAGCCTGTGGCAGCCTGTGGCAGCCTGTGGCAGCGAGGCAGTGTGTAGCGCGGCGTTTAGGCGGGAACCCCCCCCCCGGAAATTTCAGATTTTCCCCCATCGGTGGACGGAGACGGCCGACGGTTAGGCAACTGCAATTCTCCTGTTGCTCCTCCCTCCATAGGCAGCAGCGTTTCACCAGGGATTGAAAGAGCACAAAAGCCCGCGGCAGAGGCGAAGTTTTACGAAGCTGAATTGAAATCAGTGTTTTTTTTTTTTTTTTTTGACTTTCTCTCTTTCTCTTTCTTTCTCTCTCTTCATAATTCCTTCTTCATCCCCACCCACTTACACATGAACTACGCGGACGACGTTCGCCAACCCCTTCTCGGGGCTGGCCGCGCTGAAAAGGCCGACGGCCCGGCACCGCCGTCGTACACGGCGTTTGCATCGGCTACCGGCGCCGCCGCCGATGTCGAGGACGGCCCGGGCGAGGCCTTCTTCAGCAGCCCGGCCGGCGTGGCCGAGCGCGCCGCATTCCTGTCGTTCCTGCTGCCTGGCCGCCGCAGCAGCAGCCACGAGCATTGCTACTACGTCCAGCAGGGCCTGCCGGCCCCGGCCCCGGCCCCGGCCCCGGCCCGCTGCAACCGCCGCCACCGCCGCAGCTGCTGCCGCACCCTGTGCATGCACCTGTGCTGCCTGGTGCTGCTGACGCTGCTGGCCCTATACGTGGGCGGTGTCAGCCTCGGCCTGATCGGCCGCGGGTTCCGCTTCTGGAGCCCGAGCAGCGGCAAGCACGACGGCGACAACCTGCCACCGCTGGCTCCCGACGTGCCCGGCGCGCCGGCGCACACGCTCGTGACGCTGCCGCCGCCGTCGCCGTCGGCGCCGCTGGCCGGCGCGCTGTTCATGCCGGGCCGGCAGTGCCGGGAGCACAACGGCGGCCGGACGGTGTCGGTGATTCCGGCGACGACGTACAACGTCGCCTTTGGCGCGGACGCGGCGCTGGCCGTGGCACAGAACGTGACGCGCTGGGGCCCGGGCGCCGCGGTCGACGCCACCTCCTTCCTGGACCCCCTCGACGCCGACGTGGCCGAGTCTGTTGTCGGCGAGCAGCGCCGCGTGCCCGTGCAGGTGTACGGCGACGTGGTGATCCGGACGGGTGCGCGGGCGGGCGTCGAGGTCGAGGCGCTGGCCAACGACGAGCGCATCCGCGCGGAGGCGTCGTTTGACGCGGCGCGCCAGCGCCTGGCGATGACGGTCGACGACGGCGTGTGGGAGCCGGCCGACACGGCGCCCGGCACGCCGGAGACGGACCCGTGGCCGTGCCTGGTGGTGCGCGCGACGGTGTGGGTGCCGGCGGCGGCGACCGCGGCCGAGCTGCGCAACCTGGAGGTCGAGGCCGTGCACCTGGGCGTCGTCGTCGGCGACGACGTGGCCCTGGCCGTGCGCGAGCACATCCGGCTGGCGTCGGTGGTCGGCGACGTCGACGGCCACTACGACGTGGCCGACGACAAGGCCTCGGCCAAGACCGACGCCGCCACCGGCTACGTCTTTGACGCGCCGTCGGTCACACTCGCCTCCACCACCGGCCACATCCACGGCCTCTGGTCGCGGCGCAACCGCCTGGTCGCCGCGACGGAGACAGGCGACATTGCCGTCGCCGTGCGGCCCTTGCCGCGGGCCGAGCACCACCACCACGAGGAGGAGGAGGAGGAGGAGGAGGAGGAGGAGGAGCACCTGGGCCTCGCCAACCTCGTGCTCGACACCACCTCGGGCAACATCGACCTGCGCGAGGTCGTCGGCGACCCAGCCGCGCCACCGCACCGCCTCATCGCCTCCACCAAGACCGGCCACATCGCCGGCGAGGCCTCGTTTGCCCAGTACGCCGGCCTGCACTCGACCACGGGTGCGCTCGCGCCGCGCCTGACCGTCGTCCGCTGGGCCCCGGTGCCGGAGAAGCCGGCCGTGCACGCCTTCCTCGGCACCGACACCGTCAGCGGCGCCACCGACGTGACCGTGACGTACGATGCCGCTGCCGCCGGGCCCCTCGACTTCCTGCGCGCCAACCACCGCGCCGTCTCCGGCACCATCGCCCTGCACTACCCCGCCGCCTGGGCCGGCCACATCGAGCTCATCAGCCGCTTCGGCCGCTCGGTCGCCGCCCACGGCGACCATGTCGTCGAGCTGCCGACGGGCCCGCACGGGCCTCCGTTCGGCCGCCGCCTCATCGCCGAGAAGGACGCCGTGGCCGGCGCGCCCCAGTCGAACATTGCCGCGGCGACGGTGACCGGGGCGATTGACCTCTCGTTCTGATTGATCGAAACCGGTTGAGGCTATCCGAGACTGTATTTGGCTGTTTGTTGTCACGCATTATGATCTGAATGGAAATAAGAGCCCCCCAGGAACGAAAACCTCCCATCTCCTTTGTAGAGACCACCTGACACCTTTTCTTCTGTCAACCTATTCCCCTGACAGCACGCCGTTGCAGAAACGAGACTGTCGTATCGTACGACCAATTTAACCCACATGACCGCCAACCCGGGAAGTCGGCCTGGCGTTAGACGCTTTACTTGTAGTGACGGGACGAAACGTCTGATCGCTCTTCTTGTCTTGGAACGTATAAGATACAGTGAATACCGCCAAAAAAAGAAAACCACCCTTGCTTTTTTCATCCTGTCACGTATTGAATTCAGGGAAAAATATATAAAATATAAAGCCGTATAGAGAAGAAGTAGGGCTATGCAAAGGTATTATTGAATACTCTATATACCAATCAAATTCAGTGTTAAAAGGGGTTGAATTGATGCATTTTTAAAAATTTCGCGATACTTTTGTCTACCCACTATAGGATCCTCGGGAAACTTAATCGTCTGGCGCAAGCAGAGGCCTTCGGAATGCGCTGTCTGGCTGACCCTAGCGCAGAGCTCGTGAAATCGCAGAGGCAAATGGGCCAAGATCGGCGGGCGGCAACCGAGGCTCCAGCAGCCCGTGATGCCTAGAGCATACGGCAGACAGAAACAATGGGGCTGATGCCTCAAACTTTAGCGGCCTTCCCTGCATGCTCCCCCGCATCAGGGACGATCGGCGTTACGCTATCTCGCTTGTCGTATCTTACGAACGACCGACCACCGTCGTCCTGCTCTTTATCCCTCTGCCTCCTTCGCCATGGCAACCAAAAAGGTTCGCCAGAGGATCAGCTATGGTACGTTCGCGTACTGTGCAGTTCTGCTGCTTGCCGTGCTGACCAGAAAGTCCTCGAAGATGCGCAGTCCGTGGGCCACCGACTCGGCGTCAACGGCCTCGACGTCGACAGCGAGAACAACATTTTGTAGGCCGAGCGTGCGTTCCCTCTGTATGCTTCTGCTTTGCGTGCTGACCGAGCTCAGGTACTCGGGCGGGCGAGATGGCGTTGTGTGCGCGTGGGACCTGCACCTGGACCAGGTGGCCAAGCCGTCCGTGACCGACGACTCCAAGGGCGACGACAAGGACGACAAGGGCAGGAAGGACGGAAACGCCACCACCCGCACGCACGTACAGACGGCCACGTCGCGCGCCCAGACCCAGGCGCACACGCACTGGATCAACGACATTGCGCTGGCGCAGAACAACGCGGCGCTGGTGACGGCGTCGTCGGACCTGCTGGTCAAGGTGTGGCGGCCGCGGGCCGACGACAACGACGACGAGCCGGCGGTGCTGGGCAAGCACGCGGACTACGTCAAGTGTGTGGCGTCCCCGGGGCAGGCGGCGTCGTGGGTGGCGTCGGGCGGGCTGGACCGGCGCATCTGCCTGTGGGATCTGGCGGGCGGCGGCAAGACGCTGGAGATCGACGTCAGCGGCGAAGAGCACGCCGAGAAGGGCAGCGTGTACGCGCTGCGGGCGACGCACGCGCTGCTGGCCAGCGGCGGGCCCGAGAGCACGGTGCGGCTGTGGGACCCGCGCGTCGGCGGCAAGAACATCACCAAGTTTGTCGGCCACACCGACAACGTGCGCGCCATCCTGGTCAACGCGGCCGGCGACACCGTCGTCAGCGCCAGCGCCGACCAGACCGTCAAGATCTGGAGCGTCACCGCCGGCCGCTGCATGCAGACCCTGACCATGCACAGCGACAGCGTCTGGTCCCTGTTCAGCGCCCGCCCGGACCTCGGCGTCTTCTACAGCAGCGACCGCTCGGGCCTCGTCGCCAAGACCGACGTCCGCGGCACCCTCGACGACGTCGACCGCGGCCTGTCCGTTGCCCTCGCCCAGGAGCACCACGGCGTCGGCAAGGTCGTCGCCGCGAACGGCTTCGTCTGGACCGCCACCGCCAGCTCGTCCATCAACCGCTGGGCCGACGTGGACACGGGCGGCGATGGCGATGGCGGTGGCGACGACGACGACGACGACGAGGAGCTCTTTGTCGCCATTCCGGCACCTTCCGGCCGCCCGCACAGTGCATCTGTGTCCTCGCAGTCCGCGCCGCCGTCCGCCCGCATGCGCACCATCCCGCCCGACATCCCCCCCAAGTCGATCCTGCACATCACCAACACGGCTGCGTTCCCGTCGACGCGCCCGGTGCCGGGCGCTGCGTCCGTGCAAGAGCCCGCCGCCACTGGTGACGAGACAGAGGGCACGACTCCCGACGACGACGCAGACACCCTGCTGGACGGGGCCGAGCCCGTGCACCGGCTGCCGGTCGAGACCATCGAGGGCAACTTTGGCCTGGTCAAGCACCGTCTGCTCAACGACCGGCGCCGCGTGCTGACCCTCGACACGGCCGGCGAGGTGCTGCTGTGGGACATTATCCAGTGCAAGCGCCTGCGCAACTTTGGCAAGCGCCACCTTGAGGACGTCGAGCCCGAGGTCAACACCACCGAGGCCGTCGCGCCGTGGTGCTCGGTCGACGTCAGCTCCGGCACGCTGACCGTTGTGCTGGAGCAGTACAACTGCTTCGACGCCGAGATGTACGCGGACGAGCTGGTCCTGGAGGAGCCGTTTGCGTTCCGGGAGGACCAACGAAGTATGCCCCCTTGGTCCCCTTTCCTTGGTGTTGTGCCTGTGCTGACCAACAGTCAACCTCGGCAAATGGATCATGCGCTACCTCTTTGCCAACCTCATCGACGAGGAGGTCCGCCGCGACAACACGTTCCGCACCAAGCACAACGAAGCCGCCCAGCGACGCATCGAGGCCGCCCAGACTGCTGCAGCTGCCGTGGCCGCGGCCACCGCGACATCGGCAACGGCACAGACCGCCACCAGCAGCATGTTGCTCGACACCGCCCCGGCCGCCTCGGTTCTGCCGATGGCCGCGACGCCCAGCTCCGAGAAGGACGATTTCTTTTCCTCCACGGCGATTGCGGCCGTGGAGCAACTGCCCATGACACCGGGCCGGGGCGTGGTGCCGGCTGCCACGGCTGCAGAAGCAGGGGCGACGACCGGCGGCGGCGGCGGCGGCGGCGGCAGCGACGCGACGACGGCCGCAACAGCAACCACGCCCTCGACCAAGGCCACGGGCACGCCGTTTGGCAAGAAGTTCCGCATGGGCATGTCGTTTGGGACGAAGAAGTTGGGGCGGTCGGCGTCGACAAGCGTGGCCGACAAGCCGGCGCTGGAGAAGGAGAAGGCGGAGGAAGCGAGCGATGCTACGGCAGCGAACGCAGCAGCCACCGCGGCAACAAGCGCCGACGTCAAGGACGACGAGCCCGCGGTGGACAACTGCTTCGCGGGCGTGGTGCAGCGCATGCGCAACGCGTACGAGCGCGAGGCGGCGACACACCCGGCGCAGCTGGTGGCATCGCGGATCACGCCGTGCTCGCCCGAGGAGGCACCGCGGCTGCGGCTGCCGCCCAAGATGAAGGTCATCATCCAGGAGGAGCTCAAGGGCGGCAGCATCGAGCTGTACCGCGGCACCGTCGGCAGCATGGGCCGGCCGCGCGACGTCGACACGATTGAGCGGTGCGCGCCGCTCTGGCTGGCCGAGGCGCTGCTGGCCAACAACGCGACCGGCAAGGAGACCAACAAGATCTCGTTTGTGCTGCTGCCGTACAAGGACCTGCTGCCGCCACTGGTGACCGCGTCGGCGGCGACGGCGGCGCAGCAGCAGCAGCAGCAGCAGCAGCAGGCGGCGTCGCAGGCACAAACGCAGGCACAGCCGACGAGCCCCGAGACGGCGTCGTCGCCGACCGATGGCGTTGGCTCCGACGGGGGCACGACAGCAGCGGCGGCAGCGGCCACGGACAGCACGGCGGCGGCAGCGACGAGCCCGGGCGACGGCTCAGCAGACGGCGGCGGTGCAGGGGACAGCGGCGGCACCTCCGGCAGCAGCGCCGGCAGCGGCACGGCCAACGCGCCGGTCAACAACCGACTCAACGCCAACCAGATGCTGCGCGTCAAGAAGATCCTGGCGTATGTGGCTGAGAAAATCGACATGCAGGCGGCCGAGCCGGGCGACGCCGACGGGCGCGGCAACGGCGACGGGCTGCGGCCGGAAGACTATCTCGAGCTGTACTGCAACGACCAGGTAGGGCCTTCGCCTCCTCCCCCCCCTTTCCTCTCCTTTCCTTTTCGATCCCTGCTGACAAACAAACAAACAGCGCCTCCCCAACGCCATGAGCCTAGCCACCGTACGCGCACACGTCTGGAAGAACAGCAGCGACATTGTGCTGTACTACAAGGCCAACGGCTGCAAAGCGCTGCCGGGCCCGGCGCGCACCGTGGCCCCGGCTGCCGAGGCCGGCGTGGTGTCGCCGGCCGCCGCACCGGGGGAGCCAACGTGCGTGTCGTAGGCACCGGCGAGGGAGGAAATCTGCGGAGGGAGAAAATGTATTTGTTTTTGTCTAGTTCCTTTTTTTTGTACACCAAAACTATACTTCTGGTTTCCTTTGAATGACACTGTACATTGGGTCTGTCTGTCTGCCGCTATATCGCCCTCTCCCCCTGCATTGTGTTCACCACCGACTGGTAGCTGCCGAGGAAGATGGCGCCGCCGATGCTGATCCACGTGACGCGTGGGCCGATGCCGGCGAAGAAGGGCCGCACGCCGTGCTGGGCCAGGATGCTGCGCACGAGCGGCAGCAGCGGCAGCGGCTCGGCGCTGAGCATGGTGCGCGTCTTGAGCACGTCGAGGGGGGTGGTGGCGGCGGCCGCGATGGCGCCGGCGACGCTGCCGAACGCGGCGCTCTCGTGGGCGGGGATGGCGGAGTTGGGAGCCTGTGCCGTGTGCCGTGCCATCGTTGCCGCCTGTGCAGCCTGCCGCTGCCGCCGCAGCACGCCCCCCCGCCAGGCCTTCATCGCCTCCCACAGCGGAAACTGGACGACGGTAAAGGGCACCTCGCGCAGCACCGTGGCGGCCGCGCCGCGGTACAGGCTGCGCACGACGCGCGGCCCGCGCAGGATGGCCGCCAGCGCCTGCAGCGACGACGCGTGCTGGCCTGCCTGCGCGCGCTGCTTGACGACCTCGGTGGGCACGCGCACGGCGCACGCGGCGATCTCGCCCAACGACGCGGCCAGCATGTGCGTGGCGGCGCCGGCGTCCCCCGGCAGCGCCCGCTTGACGCCCTCGTACGTGACAAAGAACAGCGCCGCCCCCGGCGCCGAGCCGACCACGGCGCTGCCGACGCCCCGGTAGATTCCGGAAAAGCCGCCGGCGGCCCAGAACTGGCCCGGGCCGGCCTGCAGGCGCGTCTTGAGCGTGTCGAGCGGGAACAGGCTGAGGTCGACGGCGGTGCCGGCGCAGCCCCCGGCCAGCAGCGCGGTGGCAAAGTCGACGGGCATGGTCGTCGGTTGTGTGCCGTGTCGCGTATGCGTTTGGGGGTTGGTCTTGTCGTCGTCGCCGTCGTCGCCGTCGTCGCCGTCGTCCGGTTTGCGCGAAAAGGCGAGACGGCAAAAATGCAGGCATGCCGGATTATGTAATTCGTCCAAAAACAGAAATCTCCTCGTGAAGCACACCTGCCCTCCCTCCCTCCCCCCCCTCGTCTCCTCTCACCTCCCAACCACCCGGACCGGAAAGCTGTTCCTCCCGCCCTCGCCCATGAACCCTGTCCTGCACCGCATCGCCCAGCCCATTTCCACCGCCGAGTTCTACGATGCGCTGCGCGCGGCCGCGCCCCCGCGCTTTCCCCATGCGCGCTCCGTCTATCCGCGGCGAGTTGGTCAGTGCCTTTTGTTTTCTGGGGGGGTTTTTTTCTTTTTTTCTGCTTCTTGTCTGTTCCTCCGGTCTGACGTGTCTGGCTAGCCCTCGCCGTCAGCGGCGGCGTCGACTCCATGGCGCTGGCCTTTTTGTGCTCGCGGCTGCGCTACGCCGACGCCACGGTCCGCGTCAGCGACGCGCCCGTCAACTCGTTCCTGGCCCTGATTGTCGACCACGGCCTGCGCCCGGGCAGCGCCGACGAGGCCGTCCAGGTGGCCGAGGCCGTGCGCCGGCTGGGCCACCACGCGCAGGTGTGGCCGCTGCGGTGGCCGGCGTCTGGTGCGGGCTCGGCGCTCGAGACCAACGCACGCCGGCTGCGGTACCGGCTGCTGGCCGCGCGCATGGTGCGGCAGCGCATGGTGTCGCTGCTGCTGGCGCACCACGAGGACGACCAGTACGAGACCGTCCTGATGCGGCTGCTGTCGGGCTACGGGTTGCACGGCGGCATCCGCGGGCTGCGCGGCATGCGGCCGGCCATTGACATCCCCGAGTGCTACGACCTGCACGGCGCCTCCCAGAGCGGCTTCCTCGACGACCAGCGCACCGCCATGCCGTACGTGCTGCTGCAGCCGTCGCGCCGCGAGCGCCGCCGCATCAAGTCCGCCCTGCGCGACGACATCGACCCGGCCGTGCTGGCCGGCGAGATCGAGGACGGCGGCTTCGCCGACGAGGCCGGCGTCGGCGTCGGCGTCGGCGAGCCGCACCATCCGCTGGTGTCTCTCCCGACCGAGGACCTCGGCATCATGGTCTACCGCCCGCTGCTGCCGTTTGCCAAGGACCGCCTCGTCGCCACCTGCCGCGCCCACAACGTCCCCTGGTTCGAGGACCCGACCAACCGCGACCCGGGCCTGACCCTGCGCAACGCCGTGCGCCACCTCGCCGCCCACCACGCCCCTGAGCTGCCGCGCGCCCTTCAGAAGGCTGCTGTCCTCCGCCTGGCCGCCCGCTGCAACGCCGTCGCCGCCCAGCACGATGCCGAGGCCCGCCGCCTGGTTGCCCGCTACCGCATCGTCGCCCGCTTCACCACCAACGCCGGCACCGTCGTCGCCCGCCTGCCGCACCTGCGCCCGCGCGCTCGCTCACGGCCCCGCCTTGGCAGCCGCGACGGCACCGCCACCGGCAATGCGTACGCCGCCGCTGCCCGCGAACGCCGCCGCACACACCTGCGCACCGTTGCCGCGCTGGTCGTGCAGACGCTGCTGCGCCTCGTGACGCCCGAGGCACACGTCTCCTCGGTCACGCAGCTGCAGGCCGTCGTCGACACGCTGTTCCCGGACTTGGCGTTGCCGCCTCCAGCCTCGCCGTCCAAGGCATTCAGTATCTGCGGCGTGCACTTTGTCCCGCTCCCGCGGAAGAATAAGACCACCACCACGGGCCCTGATCCCCCACTGTCACCCGCTACGGCCACCTGGTTTCTCTCCAGGACACCTTACCCGAGCAGCAGCAGCAGCAGCAGCAGCATCACCACAACATCCAAAGACAACAGCAACAACACCGCATCCCCCTCCCTCGACCTGCCAGCCCTGACCTTTGCCATCCGCTGGGACCAGCCGCCCGTCCGCTGGCCCTGGTCCCGTTGGTCTCAGTGGCGCCTATACGACGGCCGCTTCTGGGTGCGCATCCGCACGCGGCTGGCCGACAAGGTCGTGCTGCGGCCGTTTGACGCCGAGCACAGCAAGGGGTTCCGAGAGGCCTTGGACGGCGGGGGCGATCCGTCCGAGACGCTTTCCGGGAGCGCGGCGGCCAAACTGCCCAGCACGGCTGCCGACCTGGTCGCCCTGCTGAAACAGCACGCCCCGGGAAAGGTCCGTTATACGCTGCCGGCGCTCTACGCCCTGGGTGACCGTCTGCCGTGGCAGCGCCTTGCGGGCGACTACTGGCCGCCGGCCGATGCTCTGTCCCTCTCTGAAGATGACGCGGCCCCCGCCCACGACGAAAACAGGCTCCGCATCGCGCGCTTCCTGTGGGAGCGAGCCGAGCACCGGCGGTTTCGGGAGCCGGCTGCGGGTGCCGCTGGCATCGCCCCCAACCAGTCGCTGCCGCTGCGCCTGCTGGCCCTGCCCACGCTGGGCCTGCACGTGCCGGGGGCCGAGCGCTGGCTGCAGTGGGAGGTGCACTACCGCAAGGTGGACACGGCGCTGCTGGAGAGCAGTGCAGCACAGCCGCTGGGGTGGGTTCTGTAGGGCCAGGTTTCTATGAAAAGCAGGGCATCGAGAGCTTCGTCTCCACCATGGAAACGAGCGCGCTGATGGGGGAAAAAAAGGTGGCGCGCCTGATTGTTGTCGACGACATTCAGGGGCTCGCCACGGGCGAGTCCCTCCCCCGAGGGTCGGAGGAGACGCCGACAAAGGCCAGCAGGACTGCCACGTCGAAAGTGACAAGCTGATAAATTGAATTAGGCACGGCCGCTGACGAATATCGGGTGCCTTGATGTGTCCAAAGAGGGAATCAGAGGGTGTCTGAAAAGGAAGGAGATGCGCGTTTCCCGTTCGTCGGCGCTTGCGCCATTTACGCGCTGACAAATTCACCCGGTCACTACACGCAACCACGAGCAAACGCGGGAAATGGGATTGTATAAATGAGTCCTGGTGCTGCCTCGAGGGTGCTCAGAAATGAATACAATCCTCATCTTGCAGGCCAAAACTATCACCACGGCTTATAGCACCACTCGCACCGCCACCTCAACATGAAAATCAAGGTCGCCCTCGTCGGCTTGTCCAGCCACGCCGTCACCAGCTGGGCCAGCCTCGCCCACCTGCCGTACCTGCAGTCGGAGCGCGGCCGCGAGCGGTTCCAGATCGTGGCGCTGCTCAACTCGAGCGTCAACGCTGCCAAGGCGGCCATTGCCCACTACGGTTTGCCGGCTGACGTCGCAGCCTACGGCGACCCAGAGGCTCTGGCGGCCGACATCACCTCGGGCAAGGTCCAAGTCAACCTCGTGTCGGTGGCCACGCGCGTCGATGTGCACCGCCCCGTGGTGCAGCCGATTCTCAAGGCGGTGGCCGCGAAGCGGTCCACGGCCCCCAAGGACCTTGGCGTGCTCGTGGAGTGGCCACTGGCATCCAACCTCGAAGAGGTCGGGGAGCTGACGGATCTTGTTCGTGACAGCGGCATCCGCTCGGCCGTCGCCACCCAGGGCCGCCTGTCGCCGGTCTACTTGGCGGTGCGCGACCTGATTGCGTCGGGCCGCCTGGGCCGGATCCTGAGCAGCGACGCCCGGGGTGCCGGCGGGTCGCTGTTGAGCGACCCCCTGCCCGAGGAGCTGGGCTACTTTGTGGACCGTAGCGTGGGCGGCAACTTTGTCACCATCGGGCTGGGCCATTGTACGTGATTCACCCCCCCTCCCCTCCTACTTTCTCTACTCCATTACATGGTCCACCGGCTAACTTGGCAGCAATCGATGCAATTCAGTTCGCCATCGGCGAACTCGTCGACACGAAGACACAATTGCAGCTGCAGCGCCCCAAGGTCGACCTGCACCGGCCCGGCGACAAGGAGGGCGAGCGGGTCGTGGTCAAGACGGTGACGGCCGACGTGCCGGACCTTGTCATGGCCCTGGGCAAGCTGGCCCCGAAGAAGGGCACAGGCAGCGAGTACTTTTCGGACGGCACCGCCACGCTGCAGTACCGCCTCCGCCTCGCCCATCCCTTTCCCGGCGAGCCCGGCTTCGTCTGGACGATTGCTGGCGAAAAGGGTGAGCTACGGGTCGTGTCGTTTGGCGGGCCGTTCATCCAGGGGTTTGTCGGCGGAGGCGACAACGAGGGCCCCATGTCCGTCAAGGTGTCGCTGCACGACTACGCCACGGACAAGGTCGAGGTTGTCCCCTGGCACTGGCAGGACTGGCAGAGCACGCTGGAGTCGGTTCCGGCGCGCAACATTGGCCTGGTATATGAGGCGTACGCCGAGGGCCGCGAGGCGGACTATGCGACGTTCAAGGACGCGCAGGTGCGGCACGAGCAGTTGGAGGGCTGGCTGCAGGAGTTTGAGCACAAGGAGTAGGTGGAGAAGAGGGACGGACGAGTCCAAACGGCAAAATGATAGATCAGATGACAAGCACAACGAATATTGAGAACATTTATGAAGAAAGAAGTATTGAAAAAGAAAGAAAAAGAAAAAAAAGATAGAATGTAGTAAACTAGGGGGCCGGCCCCCTAGGATTCAGCGCCTGGGGGCGTGGCCTTAGGTATCTTACAGTAGCTTGTGCTGGCTCAAATGCTGCAGTCAATAAAATATCTCTATTAAGCATGCTGCAACCAATGCGAGGTTGTTTTGCAAGTATCTTATCTTACTTAAAAAACCGGTCTAAAATGGACGTATCTATGTTTAGCCAATGGCTACGCAGAATTCTGAGCGAAAACGGGAATTTGCGGGCCTTTTCAGGTCACGTTACTGCAACTTTTACTTGCACACCGGTAGCTTATTATACGAGTATATATGATATAGATAGACAAAAGTAAGATATTCATTCCTAGGAAGATATCTTACAGAAACCAATGTCACGTGTCTGTCCTCTTTTCGTTGTATATGAATGTTTTAGGGAGCCGAGCTGGCAAATCTAGATTAGTCAGCTCTGACTAATCTAAAAGTCACGTTGGCAGCGAAAACACTGAGGTGCATTAAGGGACGTTCTTTTCCTGGGCGATTGAATCGTTATCGATACCGCAGTCTCCACTGTATTTTTTTTTCTGCCGCTCGCTTGCTGCAATTTTTTAGGTCGGTGAGTGGCTTATCCGACTTTTTTTGCTGCTAGTTCGGACTTTTTTCTTCCTTCTTCTGCAATATCCTACGAACAACAGGACACTTCGCACTAATCCCTACCACCCGCCATGGACGACAAAGGCAGCAAAAAGAGAAAGCTGAAGGAGACGTCCAAGGACAAGCACGGCAGCGATGAGGTTGTCGACCGCAAAGCCCTGAAGAAGGCCAAGCTGGCGGCAGCCGGGGCGGCGGCGGCGGCGGCGGCGGCGGCGCACGACGACGTCGATGGTGACCATGCGGAGCGCAAGCTGAAAAAGAAGAAGAGCAAGGAGGGCAAGGAGGGCAAGGAGAAGAAGCGGCGAGTGGAGGAGGAGGAAGAGGGGGGGGGGGAGGACGACGAAGAAAAGAAGGGCGAGGAGGAGGCGAAGGACGAAGGCGAGGAGAAAGCAGAGGACGACGAGGAGGAGAACGAGGACGTGGACGACAACGACGCTCCACCGCAGCTTCCATCAACCAGCGACGACGCCGATACGGCACACCTGACGCTGCCGCCCGTGGATGAGGCTGGCGGGGCGACGCGGTTCGCCGAGCTGGCGCTGTGCGAGCGCACGCAGAAGGGGCTGACCGACATGGGCTTTGAGACGATGACGGAGATCCAGCGGCGCGCGCTGCCGCCGCTGCTGGCCGGCAAGGACGTGCTGGGCGCGGCCAAGACGGGCTCGGGCAAGACGCTGGCCTTTCTGATCCCGGCAATCGAGATGCTGTACGCGCTCAAGTTCAAGCCGCGCAACGGCACGGGTGTGGTGGTGGTGACGCCGACGCGCGAGCTGGCGCTGCAGATCTGGGGCGTGGCACAGGAGCTGATGGCGCACCACACGCAGACGTGCGGCATCGTGATGGGCGGCGCGAACCGGCGCGCCGAGGCCGAGAAGCTGGGCCGCGGCGTCAACCTGCTGGTGGCGACGCCGGGCCGGCTGCTGGACCACCTGCAGAACACGCCAGGCTTCCTGTTCAAGCACCTGCGGTCGCTGATCATCGACGAGGCGGACCGGATCTTGGAGGTCGGGTTCGAGGACGAGCTGCGCCAGCTGGTCAAGATCCTGCCCAAGGAGCGGCAGACGATGCTCTTCTCGGCGACGCAGACGCAGAAGATCGACGACCTGGCCAAGGTGTCGCTGCGGCCGAACCCGCTGTACCTCAACGTGGACGCCAAGCAACAGTTCAGCACGGTCGACGGGCTGGAGCAGGGGTACGTGGTGTGCCCGTCGCAGAACCGGTTCCTGCTGCTGTGGTCCTTCCTCAAGCGCATGACGACGGGCGGCAAGAAGCGCAAGGTCATTGTCTTCTTCAGCTCGTGCAACTCGGTCAAGTACCACGCCGACCTGCTGCGCTACATCGACCTCGGCGGCGTGCTCGACCTGCACGGCAAGCAGAAGCAGGCCAAGCGCACCAGCACCTTTTTCGAGTTCTGCAACGCCGACCACGGCATCCTGCTCTGCACCGACGTCGCCGCCCGCGGCCTCGACATCCCCGCCGTCGACTGGATCGTCCAGTTCGACCCGCCCGACGACGGCCGCGCCTACGTCCACCGCGTCGGCCGCACCGCCCGCGGCACCGACGGCCATGGCAAGTCGCTGCTCTTCCTGCTGCCGTCCGAGGTCGGCTTCCTCGCCTACCTGCGCGAGGCCCGCGTGCCCGTCGTCGAGTACGACTTCCCGGCCAACAAGGTCCGCAACGTGCAGCCCCAGCTCGAGAAGCTCGTCGGCCAGAACTACTACCTCAACCAGAGCGCCAAGGATGGCTTCCGCGCCTACCTGCACGCCTACGCCAGCCACAGCCTCCGCTCCGTCTTCGACGTCCACAAGCTCGACCTCGCCGCCGTCGCCAAAAGCTTCGGCTTCGCCACGCCGCCGCGCGTCGACCTCACCCTGGCCGCCGGCATGAGCCGCAACAAGCCGCAAGGCGGTCGGCGCGCCTACGGCAGCCAGCCGCAGCAGAGCGGTGGGAACAAGTTCAGAAGGCGGTAAACAGGGGGGCATGGATGGATTTTGTGGTTTTTGTCCTTTTTGTACGGTTGTTCTATCTACCTTGTTCAATTCCACGTGGTTATATCTAGAATGTGTTGCGTGAATCCCTAGAAGTATAAACACGCAAAACATGCAGTGTTCTTGCCAACTGATCTGTGCCTTACGGAGATGCTGTATAGAGAAAACGTCTCGACTTGCTTTCCTCTTAACACAGCCCTTGCCCTGCGTTCTCGATAGGAAACGCAATTACTCAACGGTAGGCGAAAAACAAACAAATGCATCGTCTCGTGGTATGAACGGACGAACCTATGTAAGCCTGCTGCTAAGGCTAATCGTCCACGTACGGCCATAGACACAGGAAAGCACGGGATCCCGTCCGCTCTCCCCTAGTTAAACCTGTGATCGGCAGATTAGTAGTTGGGTCGGTGACGACCAGCGAATACCTGCTGCTGTACGTTTTTTTTTTCTTTTCTTTTTGTCCTTTATTTCTAGCTGCCTACTGCCACTATAAGCTGACCTACTACCTTCGTCTTTCACGTACGGCCATAGATACTGGAAAGCACGGGATCCCGTCCGCTCTCCCCTAGTTAAACCAGTAATCGGCGGATTAGTAGTTGGGTCGGTGACGACCAGCGAATACCCGCTGCTGTACGTTTTTTTTTTTCGCTCCCCTAACTTTTGTTTTGTTTTGTCTTGATTTAATTTCTGTGTGTAATTAATTTTAGTATTCGGTTTTATTTCTTGGATTATTCAAGTTACATCAGCTTGAGAATCTTCGTAAATATATTCATAATCTATAGCGAGAGTAAAGCGAAATGCATTCCCATGTCGTGTTCCAATTTCAGTTCCAACCGTCCTGTTGCCAGTTCCAGCGTTCCGTCGCCCGGCTTCCGATATTCAGACATCCTTGCCTTTTCCTGTTCTTCTCTACCTCGCTTCCATCGTAAGAAAAGAAGCAGAAAATAGCGCGGGAAAACAAAAAGCAAATTGTCTCCCG
Source organism: Ceratocystiopsis brevicomis (assembly GCA_002778105.1). NCBI lineage: Eukaryota > Fungi > Ascomycota > Sordariomycetes > Ophiostomatales > Ophiostomataceae > Ceratocystiopsis > Ceratocystiopsis brevicomis. The sequence continues at coordinate 50,920 of PCDN01000017.1, forward strand.
TATCATACAGCCTCATTCGCCTCTGCCTCCTGCTCGCCCTCTTGCTCCTAGTGGAGGGCTTCAGGTGTTGGCTGCTCGTGCTTGGCGGTCGAGCCTTTTCCGCGCCAGGTGCTGACGGCCTCGATGTCAGTGGTGTAGCGCAACTCTTCCGTGCCGTAGGCACGGGGTGTCAGCTTGATGAGCGTGTGCAGCGGCACATTCATCCACGGGCTGCGTGTCTGGTCCTTTTCCATGAAGTAGGCATAGATGCAACGAATCACAGCCTGGTGCGTGATGATCAGAATATCCTGGGACCGCTCCAGCTCCATTATGATGGGCTCGAGACGGGTAACGACATCGCGGTAGGACTCGCCACCGCGGTAGCGGTAGTTGTATTTGTCTTCGTCGCGGGCACGGAAGTCGTCGGGGTACTCGTCCTTGATTTGTTGGTATGTGTAACCGTCACAAACACCCGAGTCAAGCTCATCCAGCGCCTTCCACTGCAGCTGGTTGTAGTCTTTGGGCAGGTGGCGTGCGGTAGCAATGGTGCGCTTGAGGGTTGATGTCCAAACAGTAAGAGGGCGATCGTCCTATTTGTTGACTGCGTCAGTGATCAGACGAATCGACTAGCACCTCTCAAAAGAAAACTTACACCAACAGAGCGCCGAACGAGTTCAGGAAGCTTGCGGGCATAAAGCTGTCCACGAGGTGACAATTCGGCATCACCGCCAATTCGTCCATCGAGATTGTACATAGATTCACCATGCTGAAAAGGAGAGGTTAGCTGTATGGCAAGCCTTTTTTTTTTTAATCGGAGGACATACGACGTACTCTTGACAACCACACCGACCGTGGGCGGATGTGCACGTTCATAAGGAAGTAGACGATGCGGCTCTGCAGGTAGTCCTGGATCCGGCTGATGACGACACGGCTACCAGTGTCTATGATCTTGAGGTAGGTCAGCTCGCCCTCGTCGTCGTCTTCATCGATCGATTTGTAGACTTTCTCGTAGTTGCGGATGCGGTTGCGGAAATCGAGGGCAGCTTGCTCGGGATCCTGACCCTTATAGTCTGGGCTGGTGGTCTTGACGTCGCGGATGTTGGCCATGATCAGGTCTTCGTCGTCGCACTTGCTCTCCACGAAAAGCACCTCCACACCGGCGGCAGTACACTGGTCGAGGACCCAGCGCCGGCGGACCTTAGTGGAGTTGGTCGCATCGAGAATGCCAACTACACCACCGCCTTTGAGCCAGTTTAGCATGTCATTAACAGCGGCCTCAGCCGCGGCGCGACGCTTGCGCTCGCCCTCGGCATTGTTGGTATCGAAAAAGTCGGCAGTAGGATGTGCAGCGTCCTTGCGGCGGTAGGTGCCTACGTTGAACGTTTTTGCGGGGATGGAAAGCCACTGGAGGTAGCGCTGGGCTGTGGTCCATGGTTAGCCGGCCCGTAGAAGCGAACAGACGGAAGAAAGGGTGCTTTGTTGCTAACCTTTCCGGGCGATATAGCTCTTCCCCCGGGCAGGGAGGCCCACCATCACGACACAGACCTTGAGGTCCTCGACCTGTACACCGCGAGCCATAGCTGGAGTGTTGGGGTGCTAACAATAAGACCGTAGAGAGTCTTATGGGAAAGAAGGCGGTGGCAGCCCCGTCATGAAATGATGTGCAGGTTGCTTAGATCGTGGGCTGTCGCAGCTTTTGTAGAGGGTTGCTGCGGAATAAGTCGGGTGTGCGGGGGAGCAGCGAGAAAGCCGCCGACAGAGGTAAGAAAGCAAGTGAGAAAAGCTCGCTATTGGTTGACCCGAAACCGAGCTCGCTTCAAAATTCGGATTGGGAGTTGCACGCAGGCTGAAGTGCTGGGTAAGCGGTAAAGGTGGCGGAACAAGAAACGGGGAGGACACGTGCGGCTAGACAACAAGAGATTGCGGGGGGGAGATGGACGATCGTAATGAGAGGAAATGGCCCGAGAAACGAGAAGCTATGCAGCGCAAGAAAAAGTCGGGAGAGAGAAAAGGCTGCGGCGAGAGCACACGAGCAAGCTTTAGGTTTGGAAAAAAAGTAAACGAAGCCGGCAACCTCACGTTGGTGGACACCGGAGACAGATTTCGGGAAAGAGCTATCGGAAGCGAGGAAAACCGGGAAAACCGGGCGATAATAAAACCAAGGAGAATTGAACAGAGCGTCAACAAAATAAGAAACACCACCAGACACGAAACACTTTTGTTGACCAAAGGAGAAGGAACGAACCACCAGGATCACGCGAACATATTCATGATTCGCGGGGCCCGAGATGGAAGAGCCGGACTAGCGTCTGATGCCGTCGCGCTGGGTCTCTCGCCCCGCACTTGATGCCGGGACTCGGTCTGGCCCTACGACAAAGTTGCGCGGATTATTGTCCCTAGTCACTTGTTCTTTCCCTTCTCAGTGCCTCTTGTCACTTTGTCACCTGCCGCAAGGCGACAACAACCGGAGTAGGACAGGGGTCCACAAGCCCATGCAGGGGAAGCTCAGGTGACTCCCAAGAATTGAGGACGGGACAGTTGCACGCGGTCATGTCGGTTCCACGTTCTGGCCATGGGTTTCGTATAAACACACAACAGGTAGTCGGTCGTCTTACACACCCCTATTTGTCACGGCCCTCGGTGAACAAACAGCCAAATATCTGTGCACGACGTAGATGGTGTTACAAGCATTTGCGGTGTTGTCTTTTCGCTATCCTGCCGGCCTCTATCCGGCCCTGTAAGATACTTCCACCTTTTCTCGGCAAAAAAAAAAACAAGAATGCAAAGAATGCCAGAAGGCCCGCTCGTCTATCTGCTCAGTGCGATGTCGTCTATCCGTAAGATCATCTTGACCGTCTCGGCCGCCAGCTCGATCGAGCTCGTGCTGACCAACAGTGGCTGCAGCACGTTCTCCTTGGCAATGTTGGCGTTGACGCCGCCCGACTTGATGCTGACGCCCGCGTTGCGGTCGCCCATCTCGTGCCGGTGCCGCAGGTCCGTCACAACCTTGATCGGGTTCAGCCCCGCGTTCTCCGCCAGCGTCGTTGGGATCACCTCGAGCGCATCTGCAAACGCCTTCCAGCAGATCGCCTCCGTGCCCGTCAGCGCACGCGACTGCTTGCTCAGCTGCGCCGCAATCTCAATCTCGGGCGCGCCGCCGCCAGCAATCAGCGCCTTCTTCTTGACCAAACAGCGCACCACACACAGCGCGTCATGCAGCGAGCGCTCCGCCTCGTCGAGGATCAGCGAGTTGGCACCGCGCACAACGACCGACACCGTCTTAGCAACGGCCGGAACGGGGGCCGCCCGGCCCGCACCCGAAGCGGGCGCAACGACCGCCGCCGCCGCAGTAGAGGCAGCGCCAGTTGCCGCTGCACCCGATACCGCCCCAGCCGCGCTCGAGTCATCGGTCGAGGCCGAAGCCGATGCCGGTGCAGGGGTGGTGACGCCACTGGACGCGGTGCCCGTGATCTTCACCATGCGTGAGCCGGACGAGTTGACCTCCTCGACGAGGTCTGCGTAACCAAGCTTGTCCTCCGTAAACGAGTCCACGTCGGCGATGGGCTTGCAGCCGGTGGACTTGCAGATGAACTCGACCTCGTCACGCTCAATCTCCTTGATGGTGAGGATGTTCAGCTTGGCAAGGAAGTGCAGCGACAGATCGTTGACGGCGTCACGCAGAATCGACTTCTGAATCAGCAGAACGTTGCACTTGGCCTTCTTGATCTTCTTAACCATGTTGAGCAGGTAAAGCCGCTCCTCCTTGACGATCTTGTCCATCTGACGGTAGTCGTTGACGGAAATCGTGTTCTCCATCTGGTGAGAGGGTTAGCAAAGCAACCTAACAGAAGTAAAATCCAATACAATCGTTCGTAAGACATACGTCAGGCTTGGGCGGGCTGAGCTGGAACTGGATCAGGCCAATCTTCGCCTTCTCCATGCGGACCGGGCCCGAGGCGTTCTTGAGCACAGCCTGGGTCAGGACCAGACCGTCGACCAACTCGCTGTCCTCAATGGTGCCGCCAACTTTCTTGATGACGCGGATGTTGTTCAGGTCAACATTGTCGGCCGTCTTGAGGTCAATCGTCTTGGTCACCGCGTTGACGGCCATGGGGCCGAGCAGGTTCGCATACTGCGACACGATCTTGGATGACAAACTTGTGTTGGCGGCCTGGAGAAGTGCAGACGTGTCTGACAGCGCCACCGGCTGCGCCATGCCGTGCAGAATCTTCACCGCGGCCGCGGCCGCGCGCTGAAACGCCTCCGAGATGACGGACGGGTGGATGCCCTTGGACAGTAGCCGGTCGGCAGCGCCCAGGAGGCTGCCGCAAATGACGACGACAGACGTCGTACCGTCGCCGGCCTCCACATCTTGCGCGTGCGACAGGTTGACAAGCATCTTGGCCGTTGGGTGCAGCACGGCCATGCTCTTGAGCATCGTGCTGCCGTCGTTGGTAATGATCGTCTCGCCCTTTCCAGAGCGGATCATCTTGTCCATGCCACGAGGGCCCAGGGATGTACGGATGGCATCAGAAACGGCTGCATTGCGTGTTAGAGAGAACTATAACAGGGCTGGAGAAGCGGGGTGGGAAGGGGGTGACATAGGACGGACCTCGTGCGGCAACAATGTTGGCAGACCGAACGGCCGTGGGCTTCTCCTTGTCCTGGAGTAGAGTGTTAGCTTATAGGACTGGGAACCAAAAGCTATGTGCCAGACAACAAGACAGGACGCCACAAACAAAAGGGCACACGCACGCGGAAAGTAGTATTTGATGGGCCTCCGCCCGACGGAGGAGCCACTGCTGCCATAGTATGTATGCGTGGTGTGGGTGATAAAAGACCGGATATCTCGTAGCCTATGAGGCTGCGATCGGGCTAGAAGCGTACAAGACAGGCGGATTGCTGTTGGAGGCGGGTGCAGGTGGGAGAGAGGTCGTCTTGGAGCTCCTGCGAGTAGGTTCGGTGATGGAACAGAAAAAAGTTAGTTGAGGGGCAGCTCCGATACAGGAATAAACACGTGCAGCTAAACACAATATAAAGAGACTAGATGTATAATAGGCTAGCGTGACAGCCGCGCGAGCTCAAGGCAACACGGGATTACGCTTTAGTATGGAGCGGCAACAGCCATCGTTGCTCCCTCACCTTCCGTGTTCCTGACAAACAATCGCTCTTCACCCCGACACTGCGACACGACTGCGACTATTGGCGCCTCAAATATCGCCTGCTATTCGAATCCGACACGTCCCGGCTGCTGTTTACCATACATCATACTCTGGCAGTCCCGAGAAAGCGTCGCCCAGCGCCACCGTGAAGATGGTGAGTTTGCGGCGGCGGCGAGAAACCATGGCCGATCGAACTGCGAGATGCGGCCTCGTTAATTCGTGCAACTAACCCTCTGAATAGCCTTCCGCAACCGGTCAGGACTGGGAGAAGTACCAGAAGAAATTTGCCGACGACGAGATTGAGGAGAAGAAGATTGCGCCGTTGACAGACGAGTATGTGGCGGCGAGCTTTCCATACTTCTTATGTATCTGCGAACTGACCCATCGATTGCAGAGACATTCAAGTCTTGAAGACCTATGGCGCTGCGCCCTATGGAGCGGCTCTCAAGAAGCTAGAGCAGCAAATAAAGGAGAAGCAGCAGAGCGTGGATGAGAAGATTGGAGTCAAGGTAGGCCGGCTCCGGGATGCGTGAGAGCGGTAAATTTTGGGAACGGGCTGTGACTGACGGATCCCCTCGCAGGAATCGGATACCGGTTTAGCACCGCCACATCTGTGGGACATTGCGGCCGATCGGCAACGCATGTCCGAGGAGCAGCCGCTGCAGGTGGCGCGGTGCACGAAGATCATTGCAGACGAGGAGGACGATACCAAGAGCAAGTATGTTATCAACGTCAAGCAAATCGCCAAGTTTGTCGTGCAGCTCGGTGAACGGGTGGCCCCGACAGACATTGAGGAGGGCATGCGTGTCGGCGTCGACCGCAACAAGTACCAGATCCTGCTCCCGCTGCCGCCCAAGATCGACGCCAGCGTGACGATGATGACGGTGGAGGAGAAGCCTGATGTGACCTATGGCGACGTGGGCGGCTGCAAGGAGCAGGTTGAGAAGCTGCGCGAGGTGGTGGAGATGCCGCTGCTGTCGCCCGAGCGGTTTGTCGACCTCGGCATCGACCCGCCAAAGGGCGCTCTGCTGTATGGACCACCCGGCACTGGTAAGACGCTGTGTGCGCGCGCAGTCGCGAACCGGACGGACGCGACCTTTATTCGCGTCATCGGAAGCGAGCTGGTGCAGAAGTATGTGGGCGAGGGCGCACGTATGGTGCGCGAGCTGTTCGAGATGGCGCGCACAAAGAAGGCATGCATCATCTTCTTTGACGAAATCGACGCTATTGGCGGCGCACGTTTTGACGATGGTGCGGGCGGCGACAACGAGGTGCAGCGCACAATGCTGGAGCTGATCACACAGCTCGACGGGTTTGACGCGCGTGGCAACATCAAGGTCATGTTCGCGACGAACCGGCCGTCGACGCTGGACCCAGCGCTGATGCGACCAGGCCGCATTGACCGCAAGATCGAGTTCTCGCTACCGGACCTCGAGGGTCGCGCCAGCATTCTACGCATCCACGCCAAGAGCATGTCGGTGGAGCGCGACATCCGCTGGGAGCTGATCTCGCGGCTGTGCCCGAACGCGACTGGTGCCGAGCTGCGCAGCGTATGCACGGAGGCCGGTATGTTTGCCATTCGGGCCCGGCGGAAGGTGGCGACGGAGAAGGATTTCCTGAGCGCGGTGGACAAGGTGATCAAGGCCAACCTGAAGTTCAACTCGACGGCGTCATACATGCAGTACAATTAAACAGACGCAGGGTGGAGGACAATCGGTGTTCTCCTAAGTTGTTTTGTTGTTCCTCTTCCATCCATCAAGCACCGCTGTACGAACATAGGATATGACGAGGCTTGCATTATGTCCTTTTTTTTTGTAGATGGGTATTTATCTGCTTAGTATGAGATTTCCTATGGAAGTTAAAACGAGACAAACAAGAACGGAAAAGACAGAATACGAGGCAGCCAGATCCCTCGTCATGGATGTCAGACGCTTGTTATGCCGCTCGCCCCAAAAATAACCCTGCAAAGCGGAACAGATACGCGCAGAGACGCGCAGGTCTGACGATGGTAGACAGAAAGAAATGCAGAAAACGGAGGAATGCCCCCGAAAGCCCTGGCTTATTTCCATTTTGTGCTGTTTGGTTCGACCTATGCAGTTTGTGCCCGATGTCCTGTGCCATGGAAATAATACCCGTTTTCAACGCCGAATAGCATGCCGAAAAAGAAAACATGATAACGCCAGTCATATAATAAAGTAAGTCAAAGCAAGGCTGCCAACAAAATCATCCGCTTCCGGCATGGTCCAGGCAGCCCAGACACACGACCGCGCCGTTCGCGCCACGCTCGACACAGCACTGACTGCAGACCTTTTGTCGGTGGCCACGGGTTTGTGGCGTAGAGCCCCAAGGGTACTGTTGTTGGTCGTGGCTGTCGCCCTGCGGGAGGGCACCGTCTGCCACTGCCGCCAATGGCGTGTTTTCTTCGTCTCGTTGTCGGAGCCGCGAATGCTCCTTGTCGTTTGGCGTCACGGAGCCATCGCTCGGTGTGTCGCCACCAGGGGTCCTGTCGTAGCCGCAGGCGTCATAGATGTCTCGGTCCTCCCGACCGTCGGGTGGCAGTTGCTGCTCCTGCTGCTGCCTCTCCCACAGACCCAAACACTCGCGTAGACAAACAAAGCATGTCCGCTCGCCACAATATTCGCAGTCAGAAAAGGAATCGACATCGCACTTACGGCGCGGTCGCCGCTGACAGACATGACAGGGGGTTGTCAGAGCGGAGAAGGGTGGTGTCTTTGTCGTTGTCGGGGTCACTGTCGGTATACGCTCGTTTGTCTTTGCGAGTGTGGACAACAGCACGCGTTCATGCTGGGAAGGCGACCGCGTCAGAGATGTCCGGCAGCGGTTTTCGTCGACGCGGGCGCGTTTTTCTAGGGGAGGGATTGAACGGGCAGAATCCGTAATTGAGATCCTGCCGTCATTGCCGCTGTGGTCGTGGGCTGGCCCTGCCGACACATAGTCGTCGTGTGAACGCTTCTTGGGAAAGAGACCACCGCCAGAAGCGGTCGTGCCGTCCGATGGAGGGACTGTCTGCTGGGTGGCCGAAGGCATTTCCAAAACTGAAGGGAGAGAAAAGAATCGATGGCTGTGGCAATGTCAAGACCTCAGGACAAACACAAGAAGTAAAGGAAGGAAAGACGAGCCTGCGAAGCCGGGCAGCTCGCGTGCGGCTCTCTTTCTCCCTTTTCTTTGCGTTCTTCTTCTTTCTCTTGCACAAGTTTTGTCGAATGTGCTTCGACCTGGTTGGCTGTTGTGAAAAGGGTAAGAGGCTGGCCCGTTTGCCACAGGAAACAAGAAAGGAACTCGTAGAGGTTACGGGCCAACCAGAACGCGGAGCTCCCTCTTTTCGTATCTTACTCCATAGTGAATAGTCCGACGTGCAGGGACGTCGAGTTCGGAGGGCTCAGTGGAGTGCATTTTTTTGGCTTTGCCCGATTCAGGGGTGTTTGCCTGAGATGCAGGGGTCAGTATCGCTGCGCTAGCGCGTGAATGCCTGGGCTGGGTACCTTTGTGCGGCACAAGACTCCGCCTTTCTGGCAGATCTTGATTGGCTAAATGCCTCACGTGGTCGTTATTTTAACGGGGCGTGTGAGTGACCGTGTAGGATGCGCGGTAGCACTGTCCCATTCGGCGCAAAGGCAAGTTAAAGCTATAACTTACAGCGGCAACATCCACTGTGCTGCCTGAACCGGAACCCCCCCCCCCCCCCCCCCCCCCCCGGTCGTCTAGTCCCAACACGCAATTTTCAACCTTCTACGCTTTCTATTACAATCTCCCTTCTCCACGTCGTTGTCGCCGTTCTGTCGGACCATCGCCTTCTCTTCCTTTCGCCCCCATCATTCCGTCAGCTATCCTGTGCGGAGTCTGCCCTGGTCGATCGAAGCGAGTTTTTTAGGATTCGATTGCCTTTTGGGTCAGTCGGATTCAGTTGTCTGTGATTTGTGGACATTACCGCGCCCACGAAACAAACCACTGTCGAATCTCGAAACTCGCTCGAATCGCCTTACGCGTCGGAATTGGATCGCAACTCATCAAGATATGAGTCGCGCCGGAAAGCTTGCCCCGGAGGTCAACCGGTATGTTTTGCTCCTGTCATCTGTCTTCGGAGTCGTGAGGACTCAAGGGGGGGGGGGGTTACCAAGCTTCGCTTCGCGCGTCCGGCACGCATCACCTCCTCCCTACCTATTGCATGAACGGGCGTTCCCCTTTTTTTTGCATTTGCATCTGCATAGATGGCTAACATAATTTATTGTTATCATCGCACACAGAGCTTTGTTCGTAAAGAATCTAAGGTGTGTGTGTATCTTACTGTTAATGCTTTGCGGGCGTCCGTTTTTCGTTCGTCCGCGAATAGCATCGCTTCAACCGTTATTCCTGTTTCTAACTCGTTTCCAGCTACAACGTCACGCCCGAGGAGCTCTTTGAGCTCTTTGGAAAGTTTGGCCCGATTCGGTATGTTGTCAACCCCAGACATATGGACGTCCGTTGAAACCACGCATCTAACCAACAAACAGTCAAGTGCGACAGGGCATTGCCAACAACACCAAGGGCACTGCTTTTGTTGTCTATGAAGACGTCATGGACGCAAAACAGGCTTGCGACAAGCTGAACGGCTTCAACTTTCAGAACCGTTACCTCGTCGGTACGTTCAGTGTTCCCTCTTTCTTCTGTGTCTTATTTTTTTCTGCTCTTTCTAACAAACCCAGTCCTGTACCATCAGCCAGATAAGATGGTCAAGTCAAGAGAGGACCTCGACGCTCGCAAGGAGAGTTTAGCTCAGCTCAAGAAACAGCATGGCATCGATTGACGATTAGACGGGTCTGTGGACCGCCTGCATTCGGCAGCCAAGCCAGTGCTGTCGGAACGCATTGTTTCCGCAGGCCCGTCTCCTCAATCCAACCATGGGGAAGCCCTCATTTCGTCGAAGCCGACGTCGGCCTCGGCGTCGTCCCGGCCGCGGTCGCCGTCCAAACCGCTGGCCAAGTCGGCGCCCAGGTACCCGCAACACGCCCATGCGTTGTTTCATTCGCCGTCGACCGCTCATGACGCCGTGCCCGCCAATCTGCATGCCAAGCTGGCCTTTACCGACCAGGCACGCAACGCTATGCCACACTTTGTTCGCAAGTTCCTTCCCACGGTTTCGGAGTGCGCCTAGGCGTATTCTACATGCCGGTGTGGTGTGGACTTGCTCGAGTGCTTCATGGCCGTCCTACAGAAACCCCATTCACATCGCATCATGTCATTTGCATTGGTGGTTTGGAAGAGGGCTGCCACTGGAACCCTTTTTGTTGTGGACGCTGGCAAATTTTCGTTCGGAGGACTCTGTGCATGTTCCACATTGCCCGGTTTCTCTTCGGGGAGTTCTTTACACCCGCATGTTCTCTTCTCTTATTTTGTTTGTTTATTTGTGTTCTATTATCATCTATCCATTTTTTTCGCCCAGGCTACGACGTTATATTTCACTGATTCACGCTCATTTACGGATGGTTATGCTCCAAATCGGAAATCGGAAAGAAATGCTACAAATCACCTCTTCTCTTAGTCCCTTTTCGGCCTGGGGACATGTGCAAATGTGATTTGAGTGCATGTGTACTCACTCTATATATGCTGGCCATTGATCAGAGCAGCCTGTTCTAGATTCCGACCATCCGATGGACGGAAGGCAACTTGACTTCGCCTTGTGCCTTCTGTCTCGCTGTCATATACTGAAATAGCCGTCACACCTATACTTGTCGTAGTGACATCACTACCAGTGTGGCGTGAGCCTCGTAGGCGGAGTGCCTGATACTAGACAGATATCCACGTGATGCTATTGGAGCACGCCACTGGTTAAAGTATATACGTGCAATATGGCTTTCCTCATCTGCTATTTTTCTTGGCTTCCTTAGCAACAGACAACTTCTTATCCTGGCCCCATTATGACGACTCTACTCCATCACTTGGCGCTGCCGGACGCGGTCTTTGGCAACCCGGCACTCTCTATCCTGCTGCCCGTTGCTGTGGGCGGTGCTGTCGGTTATTCGACGCGACGTACGTGAGAGCGGGCATTTGTTTTTGACAAGACACAAGCTGACCGACAACGACAGCCGACCCGAATGATGCAGCGGTCCATTCCCTCAAGCAGCCGCCGCTGCGCCCACCGCCTTGGGCCTTTGGTCCTGTGTGGGGGGTGCTGTACGGCCTGACGGGCTATGCGGCACACCTGGCGCTGGGCCGCGGCAGGGGCATCGGCGGCACCGGCAGCACCGACGCGGCGCTGTACACGGTGCAGCTGGGGCTGAACCTGGCGTGGATGCCGCTCTTTTTCCGGCTGCACCAGCCGGTGGTGGCGACGGTGGACGCGGCCGCGCTGCTGGTGGTGAACACGGTGTTGGCGGCGCGGTGGCTGGGGTCGCCGGACGAGGCAGTGTCGGCGGCCGGGCTTCTGTGGCTGCCATACGTGGCATGGGTCGGGTTCGCGACGTACCTGAGCGCGGGGGTCGGGTACCTGAACGGGTGGCATTTTGGCAGCAGCGGCGCGGCGGCCGGGGCTGAGAAGAAGGCGACACAGTAAGCATGGCAGCGAGAGAGGAAGATGGACAGCATCAACATTTGGATCGATCTTTTGTAACACTTGTCATTGCAAAGAAAAACCAAAACACAAAGAGGTACAACAGCAGCCTTTCCCCTTAACCCGTCTACCAAATAACGCCAGATCCCGATCTATTCTTTATGCTTTCCCCTTTTTTGGCCATCCTTGCTTCGCCATGGTCAAGCCAACGGAAGATGCGTCTTCAGCCCGTCAAAGATCATGAAGATGAACGCGGAGCTTGGCGCTGACCGCGCCACGGTGACGCCGCAGCCCCGGTAGAAGCCGCGCACGCCGGCCTGCTTCCACAGCGCCCGCGTCTCGTCCCAGAATGTGCGACGGGCGGCGGTGGGCAGCCCCTCTCCGGCACCGGCGCCGCTGTGGAACGGCGTCGTCTGCATCCGCGACTTGATCGTGTCGGCCGGGTAGAAGAGGAAGTTGTATGCCATACCGGCCGATGCGCCGGCAACGGCCTGCTGCCAGAGTGGCAGGGGCCCGCTACGGACGCGGTCGAGGTGATCCAGGTGCTGGTTCGAGGCCGAGGCCGAGGCCGAGGCCGCCACCTCGCGCTCTGCATGGCGTACGTTGTACGCTCGCAGCAGCCGCGACGTTGTCTCCTTGCTGCCGAACCAGGCAGCTGAGCCGCCGGCCTCGCGGATCAGGGTGCCCATCTGGCCGCGCCAGAAGCCGCGCAAGCCGTCATGGTGGTAGACCTCGCGGATGACGGCCAGGGGGCTGCGGTGCACTGAGGGCGGCGGTGTGCCTGAGGTTGCCCCGCCGCCGCCGCCGCCGCTGCCGCCGCCGCCGCCGCTACTGCTGCCACCCACCTGGATCTTGCACTTGACCAACTCAATGGGCGTCAGCAGAAACGACGTGAAGACGCCCGAGAAGGCGCCGGTGAAGTAGAGCGCGGGCAGCGACAGGGGGGCATCGCGCGCGGCCCAGCCCAGCCACACGACGGTGTCGCGGCCCAGGCGCTCGAACAGAAAGAGGCTGCTCGTCTCGAGCGCGGCGCCCACGAGCGGCGCGCTGATGCCGCGGTACAGGCCAGCCACGCCGTCGGCGCGGATGGACTGACGGAAGCAGTCGAGCGGTCCGTGGTAGCGCAGCGGCAGGTGGTCGGGCTGCGCCTGCAGGCGGACCTTGACGGTGTCGAAGGGGTACTCGATGTACTTGCCGGCGATGCCGGCGGCCGACCCGTAGAGGAGGTCCTCGGCGACTTCGCGCACGGCGGTGGTCTGACGCGGGAGATCGAGGACGGTCGGAGAGGGAGGGACGACTGTTGGAGCCGTGGCCGTCACAGAGGACGGGAAGATGGCCGCCGGGGGCGCAGATGCCTGGATGTCGGTGTCCATGGCGAGAAAGAGAAGGGGGGGGGGGGGGAAGGTAGGTGGGTTGGTTGTGGTTTCAGTTGGGGGGCGGATGCGAACACAGACCACCTTTCAACGTCCGACGAACGGAGAAGGTCCTAGGTCTCCTAGGCCCTTTCTCCAGCCCCCCCCGCCGCGAGGGCGGGCGGCCCCTGGGCGGCGAAGCAGGCGAGTTGCTGGCGCTGTGGTGCGTTGAGTGCGTGTTCTTCCCCCTCGTCTGTCGAGGGACAAGAACCGAGAATCTCACCAGCCAACGAGCGGAGAGTCGGAACACGGAAGGAAAGGCGATCGGGTGCGACAAGAGGATGCAGCGGTGCAGAGGACTCTCTCAGTTTGTAGGGTTGGTGAGGTCGAGGTGGGAACAAGAGGCAAAAAAAAATTGTATCTCCGAGTTGATAACTTGTATCTCCGACATCCAATACATGTACCTTTCGCGCATTAACATGTGCAGAGGTACTTCGGGGGCCAGCGGGGCAAATCACCAACATCGCTTCCCGATTCAATACTATGTGATCCAAGCACCACCACCACCTCCTCCTCCCCCTCCTCCTCCTCCGCCGCCGCCGCCGCCACCACCCCCGCCAAATTCGTGCTTCGCTGTCTTCCGCGGCTTCTGCTGCGCCGACTCGTGCCGCCGCAGCTCCTCCGGCACCTTGGAGATGGCGCTCTTGGAGATGGTCTGTCGCAGGTCGTACAGCACGTCGCTGTCCTCGTTGCCCAGGAACGTAATGGCCACGCCGCTCTTGCCCGCGCGCCCCGTGCGGCCCACACGGTGCATGTACTGCTCGATGCTCGTCGCCATGTTGAAGTTGACCACCAGCGACACGTCCGGCACGTCGATGCCGCGCGCCGCCACGTCCGTCGCCACCAGCACGTCCGCCTTGCCGGCCCGCAGTTCGGCCAGCGCCGCCTCGCGCTGCTCCTGCGTGCGTCCGCCCTGCAGCACCACCGGCTTGCAGCCCACCGCCCGCACGTCGCGCGCCACCACGTCGCAGTTGCGCCGGATGTTGACAAACACAATGATCGGCGGCCGGAAGTGGCCCGACTGCAGGATCTGCACCAGGCGCTCCTTGCGCCGGTCCTCACCGCCAATAAACTCCACGCGCTGCTCCACCGTGTCCACCGCCTCGCCGTCGTTGCCAATCGTCACCATGGCCGGGTTGCGCAGGTACCCCTTGGCAATCTTCTCCACGCGCGGCGACATGGTCGCCGTGTACATCATCGTCTCGCGGTACCGCCGCGGGTGGCCCGAGGCTGCCAGCCCGCCGCCCTCCGCGCCCTCTTCTTCTGGCTTCTCATTCGACGCCGGCATCGCGTCCAGGATCTTGTTGAGCGGCACCTCGAAGCCCAGGTCTACCATGCGGTCGGCCTCGTCGAGAATCACGTACCCGCACTGCTGCAGCACCAGCAGCCGCCGCTCGATGCAGTCCACCAGCCGCCCGGGCGTCGCCACAATGATCTCCGCGCCGTTGCGCAGCGCCGCCGTCTGCTCCTCGAACGAGTGGCCGCCGACGATGCTGACGACCGTGTAGCCGTAGGGCTTGGCGAACTTGCGCGCCTCGGACTCGATCTGCTGCGCCAGCTCGCGCGTCGGCGCCAGGATCAGCCCGTACGGCCCGTCGTTCTTGTTGATCTCGTCCAGCGGCGGCAGGCTCTGGATGTACACCAGCAGCGGCAGCAGGAACGCCGCTGTCTTGCCGGAACCCGTCACCGCCACACCCAGCAGGTCGCGCCCCTGCAGCGCGATCGGGATGGCCGCGCGCTGGATCGGTGTCGGCTCGCGGTAGCCGACTGCCTCGACAATGTCCAGCAGCCGTGGCGGCAGCGACGACTCGCGCCACGACCGGATCGGGTTCGGCAGGTTGCTGCCCTTGGTCGCGATCCCGTGGTTCTCCTTGAAGATGCGCCAGTCGCTCTCCTGCATGTCCTCGAGCGCCTTCTCCGACCAGTGCTTCATGCGCGTGTAGATCTTCATCCGCTGCGCCCGGCCCTTGTAGTAGTCCTCCATCACTTGCCGTGCCCGCGCCTCGCCGTTCACGCTGTCCTCCCGCCGGATCGCATCCGCCACCTTACGCTTCTCGATCTCGCGCTGGATCTCCTCCGGCTCGATGAACGGCAGCTTCGGCCCCGTCAGCTGGTCCAGGTACGGCCGATCCCGCTCTTGCTGCTCCTTGACGTCTGCCATGTTGCGCGTGTCGTCTTCCAGGTCCCAGTCAAACTTGAACTCCTGCCCGCCGCGCCGCCGCTTCTTGCGGGCTTTGAACGTGCTTTTGGATAGGTCCGGTCCCAGATACCGCTCCCGCTGCTGTGCAGCGGCCGCCGCGTCCAGCACCGGCAGTGCGCCCGTCTCGTGGTTGCGCCCATGTTTTCGCGCCCCGCTGGCCGCCCCCTTTGCTGCACCATTCGCTGTTGCTGCGTCCGGCTCAACACCCCGTTCCCGTGCCTTGCGGTCACGCTCCTCCCGTCGCCGCTCTCGCGCCTCCTGCTCTGCCTGCAGCTCGGCCTCCTTGCGGCGCTTCTCCTCCCCCTTCTTCGCGTCGAACTCGCGCTGCAGCCGCTCGCGGTCCTTCTTCGGCACAAAGCGCAGTACAGGCTTCGGGTTGTCGGGGTCGGCTGGGTCGACTTCGTACTTGCCCGTGTGGTAGATGCTTAGCACGGGTCCGTCGATGTAGCGCGTCGTTGAAGACGAAGCCGCCACTGGAGGCGACGGCGGCGCATTGTCCTCCTCATCCTCGTCCCCAAAATAAAGGTCTTGCAAGTTCACACCCATTTCTGTATTCCAAGCACGCCGGCTGCTGGCTTAGCGTATCGGGACGTGAGTAGAAGTCTTGTTGACGCTGTAGGTTTGCCAGTTTCGAAAGGCGAGGTAAGGTCGTCCAAAAGCTGTAAAATAGATCACGTGTCTCGGTTCCACTCTTTTGTCAAACCTACACAACCTCAACTTCGGCTCTCGTCTTTTTCTCAAGGCAACCCACCACAGGGCCAACCACTCCTCCGTTCCCGCCAACACCATGGCAACGCCATCCTCTGCGCAGTATATTGCTCTGGCAAAGACGCTGCCACCACGTCTGCTGCGGTTCCTGGCGCGTTATCCGTCAGAGGCGGTCCGGCCCGCGGCCAGTGCTACGCAGGACGCCTCGTCTTCCCTCACCGGCTACCAGCAGGACACGCCCAACCCCTTCCGGACAACGAAGCACGCAGCGACCGGCCGGTGGCACGACCCGGTGTACTCCCTGCGGCGGCAGGCCGATCTGGCAAAGCTAGCGCACAAGCACGGCGTGTCGGAGCTGCTGCCGCCAACGATCAAGAGCCCGGAGGCACGGCTGCGGAAACGGGTTGAGCTGGGTCTGCAGGTCAAGGGCACAGGTGTCGGCCAGCGGGTCAAGGGCCACCTGTACGAGCGGCACATGGTTGCAAAGTACGTATCATTGTTGGGAGAGCAGATTTCGTTTACACATGTGTGCTAACCAAACGCAGGATGGAAGAACGGCGACGAGCCATGCTGAACATGCCCAACTTGATCCGGGAATGGAAGAAGGTCTGTTTCACCGGACGTTTATTTTTTTTTTTTTTTTTTTTTGTGGCTCTGTCCGTTTCCACGCCCAGTCGCTAACTCGGTTTACAGGTCGGAAAGAAGAACTGGATCCGGTATCCGAAATAAATTTACTGTTCCGTCATTTTTTTTCATATTTTCTCTCTGTCTTTCAAGAAGACCCTGGAGTTCTTTTCTTGGCCTACGCTTGCATACGGCGGTCACTGCCGTCACTCTTCCTCTGTACATCCAACTCTCTTGACAATGCATAGATAAACGTTGTATGATTAGCGCAGGAGGTGCCCTTTTGGCAAGAATTCCAGATAGGAAACGTTACGAAGGCAGTACTCGCTCCATTTTTCCATCCAGGCTTGTGTTCTTTGGTTTATCTGCCCAGAGTCGGACGTCTGACGAGGCTCCAAAACTGCGTTGCTACTCACGGGTGATAATAGCGACCAATACCACAGCTGCCAGGTGTTCTTTTCAAGAGACATTACAAGGATCATTCGATGGTCATCGATGAATCACGCATTTTTTTCGGTTGCCTGCTACCTGCTGCATCACAGAAATCAAATGGCCGGCACAGCAAATATCGAGTTATCCATACAATTTGGGTATGCATATACTCGGTATATCTTTGGATCCAGCTTTCCTGGTCTCTTTTTGGTCCTCTAGATATGCGCCTGGTGACTCGCCTCCAGGCTGCAGCTTTCCTTTTTGCCTCCCTTTTGTCTTCACTTCTTGTCCTCGTGAAATCCCGTTTTTTTTGTAGCAAACCCCTTGTGATCGGGTTTGTTTAGGCACGGGAACCGTGCATCTGATGGCCAGGGCGTCCTTTCCCTGTTAGCGTGGTCTCCGTCCCCTCTCCTCCAAACCCAGACGCCCACTTTCCCATTCCGTCACATTTCAGCTCGGGCACGCTGTTCCTTCCCTCTCTTGCTGCATCCGCCGCTCCTGTCACAGCTCCTTTCTGTCTCTTTTGGCTGATTTCCCCTCTGTTTTGTTTCTATTTCTTCCGTGCTCGGTCTTGACGTTTGCCCTCTGCCCAGCCTAGCCTCTCGACCGCAATTCTCTCTTCCACCTCTTGCCCGCCCGCTCTGCGTCAACCTCACCGTTCCTGCCCGTCATGGGCAACGTCACCAGCCGCCTCGACGACGGTGGCAGCCTCTTCCTCCGCGATCAGAATCGATGTATGTTCGCGATCCAGTACCAGGAATGCCAGAAATACGGCCCGTCTTTGGGGTGCCTTTGCTAACATAGCCTTGGCAGTGTCTATCGCATCGCTCGCCATCACCTCCTCTCAGCCCCGCTCCTCGATTAACATCACTCCCAATTCCTTTCCGACGACCCGTGTCTTTGCCTCACGCTCGATCGGTGACAGCACGCCGCTAGAATATGTCCAGGTCAGTTGTTGCTACGTCCTTGCCCCGTGTCGCGCGTGTGCTTGGTGCTGTCCTTGAAACCGCGCAGCAGCGGTAGCCGCGCGGCGCCTATACACAACTAACCAAGTAGGACCCCGATGTGCAACCTTCGGCTGGACCGTCTTTTCTGCTCAAGCTCCCAAACGATGACGAGCTCACTTTCACATTCACATTTGTCATACGGCAAACCCCAGTAGCGACGAGCAGTGCGACGTCTGGTCCCGGCACCGCGTCCACGGCAGGCAGCAGCACGGCCGCACCCGGCACCACCCCACACACCACGACCGATGCCATCGCATCTCCACCGGCTGTTACCAGCACGCAGATCCATGGCTTGACCTATGTGTATGCGTCAAATGCACGCGAAGTTGAGAACCTCGTTACGCGCGAGTTCCACGCCGACCCCAACCTGCATAAGAATGCCAACGTCGAGCTCGTCGGCGACTTTTCCACAGGTGACAGTCCTTCTGTCACGTTTGACTGGTCGTGGAAATGGAAGCCACCCAAGCCCACAGAGGACAGGGGTGGTGGCTGGCGCGCCTCATGCAGCGTGCGTCTTCCTCTTCGGACCCTGTTGTTTCTTTTTTTTTTTTTTTTACTCTGGGTATTGAGGCATCTTCTAACCCCGCAATAGTTTGTCGAGTATGACCAGCGCGCCCATATGTTACACATCCTGGCTGGGTTTTCTTTTTTTGTTTCCAGTATGTTTCTTTATTCCAAAGGAGGGTGGCCACGGGGATCTGAAGAGAGATTAACTCGTTGCCTTTAGACACAACCGACTATCTGAACCACCCCAGTTCGCCTGCGCCGCCCATGTTTCTCAGTGCACCTCCTAAAATACGCGTCGCTTCTTCCCAGTCTGTCGATTCGCGGATTAGCAGCGCGAACGAGGTCCCCGGCGACGACGTGCCGGTCTCGCCTAAAATTGGAATTTTTGATCCAGGCCACACAATTGTTGCCATTCCGCCACCGGCAACATCAGCGACCGCTTCGCATCTACCGCCCGAGCCTGTCAAAGTTGATGTTTCGTGTCCCCGGCCCGGCGACGATGTGTCGGTCACCGACGACGGCCCTCTCTTCCGTGCCACCATCAAGGCGCTGGAACAAAAGACAGGCACGATGCGGATGCAGATGAAGAAGGTCATCAAGAAGGCTGAGCACGCCCACGCAACCTTGATGGAAGCTAACGAAGCGACTGCGGCTTTCATTGACGCCCTCAAGGAGACGTCAGCGACGAATGCGAACGCTGTCCAGCCTGCGATCGATCATTACTTTGACAAAATTGCTCGCGAGATTCTGTCCTACGAGCGTCAGAACACCGCAAACCTACAGCGCACCGTGGTCGAACCTATCACCAAGCTGTACACGTGGGATATCAAGCAGGCCGAAGCGAAACGGCGTGACTTTGAAGAAGAGAGCAAAGACTACTACGCCTACGTCGGGCGTTATTTGGGTCAACGGCACGACTCGGTCAAGGCTAAAAAACTTGCCGAAAGCGATACCAAGTACCAGACCAAGCGCCGCAATTTCGAACTCAAGCGCTTCGACTACTCGTCCTTCATGCAGGATCTATCTGGTGGCCGCAAAGAACAAGAGGTGCTCTCCCACCTCACGCGGTACGCAGACAACCAGGCCAACTCGTTTTTGAAAACGGCCCAGAGGGTAGAAGAGTCACTGCCTCAGCTTCAAGCTCTGTCGAGCGAAGTTCAGATGGCCGATAAGGAGTACCAATACCAGCGACGGGAACGAGAAGAAAAGAGGCGGCTACTTGAGAAGAACAACGGCGCTATCACAGGGGCCTATGCCGAGTCGGACACATCCTCCTCCGCTCCCGTTAACAACGGCACGAGTTCTTCCATGTCCGACTCCGAGATAGCCCGCGCGGACAGTACCGGCTCGCAGTTGCGTGTAGTTGGCGGGGCTACTGCAGTTGTCGGCGACGCATCCGCCCGGTCATCTGGGAATATACCCCGGTCGCCGGGTAACTTTGGCAGTGCCACGCTGACGGTGGGAAGTCCGCAGCAGAGCTCCAAGTTCAAAGGTTTTCGTGATCTAGAAGAGCGCGATCCGATGCAAGCTGCCAGTATGGAAAAGAACGGAAACCAGCGCAAAGAAGGACTTTTATGGGCTCTCAACCGACCTGGGAGCCATGTTGATCCGCGTGCAGCCTTGAACAAGCAGGGCTGGCATAAGTACGTTTTTGTACAGTATATCAGGGGGAGGGGGTTCCTTTGTGATTGCAGGCTAACAGATTGCAGGTTTTGGATTGTGCTTGATCAGGGGAAACTTTCTGAGTACAGCAATTGGAAGCAGAGACTGGACTTGCACATTGACCCTATCGACTTGCGGATGGCGTCGGTGCGTGAGGCACGGAATGCAGAACGTCGCTTCTGTTTTGAAGTGATCACGCCCCAGTTCAAGCGCGTTTACCAGGCCACATCGGAGGAGGACATGAACAACTGGATTGACTCGATCAACAACGCTCTGCAAAGTGCTGTTGAAGGCCGCGCGCACGAAAGGCCTACTTCAGAGATGCACTCGGATGCGACTTCTTCGCATCTAACGGGCCGCGACATAGGTTCTATGCTGACCGGAAAAAGCACATCTCTGAGCCATGGCCACCGAGGGCGAGATGGTGGTACCGGCCTCGGTGTGGTTGGCGGGGCTGTGGCACAGGCCATTACTGGCTCGTCGACTGGCATTCCGGCACGACGGATCACTGTGGGAGGCCGGCCCGGATCGCAACGAACGGTTAGCGGCGCCTACGAGGAAAACCCAGACAAACTGCTGCAGATGCTCCGCGATAATGACCAGGGAAACTGCTGGTGTGCGGACTGTGGGTCTGGAACCCGGGTGGAATGGGTGTCTATCAACTTGGCCATCGTTCTCTGCATCGAGTGCAGTGGAATCCACCGTTCGCTGGGGACACACATCAGCAAGGTGCGGTCGCTGACCCTCGACATCACTTCGTTCACGCCGGACATTATCGAGCTGCTGCTTCTAGTTGGAAACCGCGTGGCCAACATGGTTTGGGAGGCACGGCTGGACGCAGCCGTCAAGCTAGGGCCGCAGGCCAACCGGGAGCAGCGACTCAAGTTCATCACGAGCAAATACGCTGACAGGGCGTTTGTGGAGCCCATCTCGGCCACGCTGTCCCGGTACCCGACGGCCGACGAGACGCTGCTAGCGGCCATCAAAAAGAACGAGATCCAAGAGGTCATCTACGCGCTAGCACTGAAGGCGAACCCCAACGTGGCAGACAAATCCCGCGGGACGCATGCTATTTTCCTGGCCCTGGCAGCAGCGGATCCTGCTTCGCCGTCAGCCACACCAACCCCGAGCACGCCAACAACGGATACGGCCAAGAAGGTCCGTTTCCCAGTGGCCGAGCTACTGCTGCAAAACGGTGCACAGATCCCGGAATCCATGCCGGCCATCCCACTTGGTCGCTGTGCACAGCAGTACCTAGAGGCGAAGCGGGGCCGCGCGGCCGGGCTAGCCATCATGAGCGGTAATTCCGGGGCATTGGATGGTCACAGTTCTTCCCTTGTTGGGGCACAGTCGGCATCCTCGCCTTCGGCGGCAGCGGGCACGATGGATCGTCTTGCACGCGAGAAAGAAGCACGACTGCAGAAGCGTGTCAGTGCCGGTGGGCGATTGGCTAGGAGTCCGATTCCCGAGCGGTAGCGCCACCTTCGGGTTTGGATCATGAAGCGTGGCAGGGGCAGTGTGGAGGGTAATGGTATGGGAGGGGAAAAAGATGGTGGCCGGCGTGGCGATCACAAGCAGCCGGTGGTGATTCGTTTTCTGCGAGGACGTGCACCGGTGCAGCCACAACCGCCACAAGGAGGACTTTGTCCCATTCGCCTGCGTTGGTGCGACTTGTCGTGTTCTGCGGCAGCGGACCTGTCCGACGACGACGACGGTGACGATGGGGACGGTGCAGACCAAGTCGACGACAACAGAGACAGGGTTGGCACCGGAGGCAACAGTGGCAGTGGTCGGCAGAGGAGGTTGCTGCGGCGGACAACGACCCCGGCGGGTCTGCCGTCCCGGTGGTCCCACCCCGTGCCTACGACGGCCGAACTTCTTATTTGAATGGTTTTGCGTACCAACCAACGTACTTGGGTATTTCTTCGGTACCGTGTTGCGGGGGGGGGGTTTCTTTTTCTTTATTCTTCACCTTTTTTTCCTTTTCTTACATCGGCGGGAGCACCGGCACGGTGCAGGTGTAATTTTCATGATGGGATGTTTTCTTTTGTTTCTTTCTTTTTCCTCTGGGCTTTGCCGTTGTGTGGGCCAGTGGATGGCAGGAAGGATGGTTGCGTTTCTTGTGTATTCGTTCGACGTCTACGCTGCACATATTTCTTATATACCGTTTGTGTATATTTTCTTTGTTTTCGTATCATACTTTTGTTTATGTCTTCATCACACAAAATCCAGGAGAGACAGGAACATAGCACATAGGAACAAAATTACGGTCCAGGAAAGATTGCAAGATCCTGAAAGAAGAATAGGCTTCAAACTGGTGTTTCCAATATTCGACATTAGATCGGGTTTGTAGCCTCGCTTTATACATGAACGGACCAGACGTAATTATGACTGCATGACTGCACAGACACCAAGCAACAGGAGCCAATAGAAAACAATTAAAAACAGAATAAGAAACAAGGAGCCTCAAAATCCACTCCATTTTCCCCCTGGGTGGTCGTGAACCAGACATCAAAACAACATAGCAAAACATACGACGATCGCACACTCCTCCTCCGTCCCCTAACCCCTTGCCCGCCCCTCTCACCGATTCGTTCCTTTGCCCTTCTTGTGCCCGGCAACGTCCTTCCGGTCGTACAGGCTCTCCTCCCCGTCAAACAGCACCGGGTCTCCGCGGCCGCCCAGCTCCATGAAGCCGCCTGGGTCGCGGTCGTCTGCAGGCCGCGGCTCAGCACCAGCACCAGCGCCCCCGTTCTTGGCTCTGCCGGCGCTACGCACGGACGTCGTCGGCGGTGCCTCGGCGCGGTGGTGTGCGCTCAGCAGCGTGCGCTCGCGGGAGAGACCAACGCCGCGGCGGCCGACGGCGAGGCCGGCGACGCCGCCCACGAGGCCATCGGTGCTATCGTTGGCGTTGGGCGACGAGGCCTTCATCCACGGATGGGCCATACACTGCTCAATGGTGAGGCGCTTCGCGGGGTCCACAACGAGCATGCGGTCGATGAGGTCCACTGGATGGTCAGATCGATAACACACGAGGACAGGGGTAAGGCGTCTGCAACATACAGGCCGGGTCTCCGACTGAGTCCCAGTAGGGAGACGGAAAGCTGAACTGGGCTTCCTGGATCTGCTCCTTCATCCTGTAGGGAAACTGGGGGGTATACAGCTCGTCGGAAAAGGGCGGAAAGCCGCACAGGCAGATGTAGAGCACGACGCCAAGTGACCAGACATCCACAGCCTTTGTGTACTTGCGGTGGCGGTTGTCCGACAAGATTTCTGGCGCCACGTAGCTCGGCGTACCGCACAGCGTCGTCGTGAAGGACTCCTCGCCGATAATCTTGGCCAGACCAAAGTCTGCCAGCTTAGCGTGCAGGTCGTTGTCAACCAGCAGAATGTTCTCGGGCTTGATATCGCGGTGCACAATATTGCGGTCGTGCTGGGAAGAAGAGTGTGAGCGGCTGAAACAATGGAATACAGGGAAATTGGAAGAATTGCGCACCAGGTACTTCACGCCCTCAAACAACTGCTTGAACAGCTTCCGTGTGTCCGCCTCGTTCAGCTTCTGGTGGTCCAGAATGTAGTTGAACAGCTCGCCCCCAGGCGCCAGCTCCAGCACCAGATACACGGAACTCCGCTCGTCAAAGGTGTCCTTGAGACAGAGGACGTTGGGGTGGCTCACGCCCATCAGCACGGCAATCTCCTGCTGCAAGCCCTCCGTCTTGGACAGGTCGCCGGGGTTTTTGCTGAACACCTTGACGGCGAACTGGCGGCCTGTCGCCTTCTCCACACACTGGTACACCTCGGCAAAGTGGCCCTTGCCCAGCCGGTCGCGGATGGCATACTGTTGATGGAAACCACTCGTGGCACGGCTCCGCGGATAGCGGAACACAAACCGGGCCCGGTCGAGCACGGCAATCTCGTCGCCCTCGCGCAGCTCGCGGCGTCTGTTGCGGCCCAACAGCGCATCGTTGACAAAGGTGCCATTGGTGGACAGGTCCTCGAGCACCGCCACGGTGTCGTGCCCATCCTTGTGCTCGGCAAAGATGATGCAGTGGCGGTTGGACACGCTGAGGTCGTCGACAACAATGTCACACTCGGCGTGCCGTCCGATCAAATAGCCGTTGCTGGAGCCACCGCCGCTGTCCTTCGTACTGCCGCTGGCATCCGTCCTTTTCTTCTTCGCCCCTTTGCTGGCGCTGTTCCCGTCCTTCTCCGTTGGCGCTGCTCCCGCCTTCGGTGCATCATTTCCGCAGTGCTGTCGGTGTTTCATCACAATGGTGCGGCTGCCGTAGCGCACATTCAGCGGCAGAAGATAACCCCACACGCCCTCCTTGACCTCATCGACGACCTCGTCCGACAGTATCGCATTGGGATTGATGAGCTGCGAGGGCATTGCCTGCGTGTCGTGCGGCGGTGACGAATAAGAGCCAGCCAACTCCTCGCTACTGTCGCCATTGACGCCGCGCGGTACCACCTGGCTGGGTCGTCCCCCGGGCGGCGTCGCTGTGGGCTCCTTGATGCGGCCCTGTTCGGTGTCGGTTAACCCATCGTCGGCAGTGCCATCGGCGGTGACGATGGACTTCGGTGTGAGGAGCTGCTGATGCTGCTGTTGGCGGTGGGAGGCAGGCGTCTTGGGCGGTTTGGGTGCCCTGGGCAGCTTTGCTGCTTTTGGCGATTTGCTAGCACCACCGACCTCAGTGACCAGGGACGAAGTGGCCGGGATATGCTGGGAGGAAAGGCGCTCGGATCGCCGCGGTTTCTTGGCTTCGAGCTCGTCGCCGTGCGAATGCTGGCGGCGAAACAGTAGCATTAGCATGGTGATGCAGTGCATAAGGGAAAACAAAATTGGAGAGCAGAAGCAGGACGAGGAGGAGGAGAGGAGGAGCGAAGATTGGAGAGCACAACGAGCATGAACGGCGTGGGAGTGGAGGGGCCAGAAGACATACGCGTGAACGCTTCAGGTGGCTACCTTCGTTGTGGACCATCGTGACAGAGGAGCAGAGGAAAACTGCAGCGAACTAGATCGAGAAAAGGGTGTGGTGGCGGTGGTGGTGGTGATCAGAAGGTATACTCCACGGGACCTGGGCGAGTGCCGGATATAGGAAGACGGCGCAGGGGCTCAAGAGAATCAAGAGAAAGCAAAATGTCGTAAATGGCACGGGGAAGAAGATAAATTGACAAAATATGAAATAGAGAAAATCAGAGAAAAGTAGGCGAAGTAAATGTAGTCACACCAAGAAACAACGTTATACGAAGTGCTCCGCGGCTCTTCAGGCCAGTGCCGTCCCGGCTGCAACACAGATCGATCGCTGCGAACGGTCCAAGGAGGCGCGGCGAGGCTCAGCAGTGGACGAGCCAGACGACACGAGGATCAGGGAAGAAAATAAGAGAAAATAAAGGCAGAGCACCGGTCGCCTTTACCTTTACCTCATTGGAGAGGGAAGGAGCAGAAAGACGGCGGACTCAAGTCAAAGCGTTTCTCTCCTGGGGATCATTAGCTCCGGGCCTGCGCTAGACTAGCGCGCGCTGCAGCCTAGCGAACTCGGATATAAGACTGCTTTTCAAAACATGCTGCAATCCGTGCGTAAACATCACGCTGTTCGTAGTTTCCTTCTTCCTTCCCTTTGCTCCCCCTGTCCCCTTGTTCCTGTTTTTTGCTTGGTTTACGCATATGGGCCCGTCCGTTATCGGGCCCCAAACCTCTGCTGCGCCGCCAATTGTGAGACAGGGCTGTCACGAGGCCGCTGGCTTGTAGTCATGAGAGCAGCCGCCGCGGCCCATCGTATTCCGTAGCCAGAACGCCGACAGGTCCCACAGCAAGACAAGTGTATTGTTGTGCTGTTTTTCTTTCACAACGTTTGTCATTTTCTCTCAACGTGACATATCACGTGTAGCCTGAATCTCCCACAAAGGGCCACAAAACTCTTTTTGCCGTTCCTGACCGCTGACTTCATCTACCAATGCACGTGATATTTTTTGGGCTTTCGCCCACCAGGAAGAAAAAAAAAGAAGAGAGTGGGGTTATACATTGAGAACAATCGTAGTCGAAAACAAACTGACTTTTTACGGTTGCGAAGCAATTTTTATCCGGCATCGATATCAACTCAGTCTTTTCCCTCAACTCTTTTTCGCCTCCACCTGCCGCAGTAGGAATGTCTATGGGATCCCTGGACTCGGACTCTTAGTACGAAAAGGGCTACGGTGACTTTGACGAAGAAGACGAAATTGACTACGACGGTTTCGACCACTGCAGCAGCAACCGCAGCAGCATTAGCAGCAGCGACGACACCCGGAACAGAGAGCACTGGTTTTTCATTGACTCTCTCCGCGCCAAGGCAAAATTTTACTGTCCCTCGCAAGCGGTCAGCCTCACCAGCCTCGTTCACGACAATCCGACCCCGCCCGAACTTGTCTTCCATCCCCCACCAAATTCGCAGACGTGCTCCGACGAGTCCCCCCAGCTGCTTCTCCCGATACCCATTGCGTTTGCCGATATCAACTCTTCACGCACCTCTAGCAGCAGCAAGAGAAGCAGCATCAGTCTTTCCATTTGGCCTGAAAAAGAAATTCCAGAAAGCCCACCGCAATCATGGCTGCTGCAGCAACGGCACTGGCCACCACGGCCAACGACCCCACCTCGACGCGGCCGCACCTCGTCTTCGTTGACGGCACGTTCTCTGAGCTCATCCAGGAACTGGCGGACTACCTACAAATCGGTCCTTCTGTGCAGCCGCTCCTCGCACAAGACAAGGCGGAGGATGCGCTGGCCAAGGTGGTGGAGGCGTCCGGGGCGCTCCACAGCGTGCCCGAGCGGGAGTTTGCCGGCGCGTACAACCTGCTGATCCACCTGGCGGTCAGCAAGTCCAAGGACCCGCGGCGGTACCTGCAGGCGATCTGCCAGAA
Source organism: Ceratocystiopsis brevicomis (assembly GCA_002778105.1). Taxonomy (NCBI): domain Eukaryota; kingdom Fungi; phylum Ascomycota; class Sordariomycetes; order Ophiostomatales; family Ophiostomataceae; genus Ceratocystiopsis; species Ceratocystiopsis brevicomis. The sequence continues at coordinate 78,060 of PCDN01000017.1, forward strand.
CCTGCAGCAGAAGCCGGTGACGTCGGCGCCGGTCAACGGCGTGGGGCTGGCGCTCAACGCGCTGCAGGCTGTGTTCAATCTGCTGGAGCCGACGAACCCCATGCGGTACAACGTGTTCATGTCGATTGTGCGCTTTCTGCGCGTCCACGGCCTGTATGAAAACCTGCGCGGCACGCTGCCGTTCCTGACGCAGTGGCTGCAGGACTGGGACGTCAGCGAGGAGGCGCAGCGCAAGCTGTACCTGGAGATTGTGTCGTTTGCGTCGGACGTGGGCGAAGAGAAGTGGGTTTTTTTCTCTTTCTTTCTTTTGCCTTTCCGTTTCCCTTTTATTTTTTTATTTTTTTGATCTTACTAACACCCCCCAGGGATGCATACCAGTACCTGCTCAAGGCGCTGCGGTCGTTTGACGCGTCGGATGAGGCCGAGACAAAGTCGGATGAGGCCGCGCAGCTGTCGCTGCGGGCGGTGCGGATGGCACTGCTGTCAAGCACGCAGTACGACTTCCAGGACCTGCGCGTGCTGCCGACGGTGCAGGCGCTGGGCGAGTCGCACCCGGAGTACGCGCAGCTGCTGGACGTGTTTGCGGAGCAGGACCTCGAGGACTACAACGACTTCCGCGAGGAGCACGAGGGCTGGGTGGAGGCGCAGCAGCCGCCGCTCGACGGCGACAAGCTGCTGCGCAAGATCCGGCTGCTGACGTTCACCAGCCTGGCGGCCAGCACGCAGAGCCGGCAGATTGCGTACGGGCGCATTGCGCAGGCGCTGCAGGTGCCCGAGTCCGAGGTCGAGGTGTGGGCTATTGACGTCATCCGCGCAGGGCTTGTCGAGGGCAAGCTGTCGCAGCAGCAGGGTGTCTTCCTCGTGCACCGGACCACGTACCGCGTCTTCGGCGAGAAGCAGTGGCGCGAGCTGGGCACGCGCATTGACCAGTGGCGCGGCAGCCTGCGCAGCGTGCTAACCGTCCTGCGTCGCCAGCAGGCCGAGGTCGAGTCCCAGCGCGAGCGCGAGGCCCAGGAGCTCGAGCGCAAGCTGGCCAGCGCCAACATGATCAACGAGCACGGCCACCCGAGCGGCGGCAGCCACCAGCGCCGCGGCGGCCAGCGCCCGTCGTACCAGCCGCGCCAACAACGCGCGCCGCGTAACGACAACGATAACTAGGCCATGTCGACGGCAGCTCTGTTTTCTTTACTTTTTATTTCTTGTTCTTCCTTTTTCTGGTTTTTGTTGCCTTTGCTGTTTTTTTTCTCTCTGGGTTTTGTTATTCTATTTTTTTTTTTACTGTTCCTTGCATTTTTGCTTTTCCTTTCGTTTTCTCTTGCCACTCATGTTGATGAAGAGAAGGGACAAAGGCATATCTTCAAGTCATCTTTTACGGGGAAAGCAGAAAAGGGTTCAAACGGCGAAGGAGTTGCATCATTCTTCTCGGGCGAGGATTAGGGGGGTTGAAGAAGCAAAACAAGCAAGTCCTTATTCTAGACAGTGAAGACAAGAAAAAGAATATTTTCCATTTTTGAGGGGGGGGAAAGCAAGTAAGCGATGTTTTTTTTGTTTTTTTTTGGGAAAGATTAAAAAGAGCTATACGAATCCAAGCGCGTATCGAAACATAGGATGTTGGGGTTCCCCGGCGGATGGAAAGCCCGGTCACAGCGACAGCCGCTCGGCCAGCTTGGCCTGCGTTGCGCGGAAGACGGCGTCGGGTGGCTGCGTGGCGTCGATGGCGATGACGCGGCCCTCGGCGGCGTAGGCGTCGACGACGGGCATGCTGGTCTCGATGAACGTGCGGAAGCGCTTGCGGATCGACGCGGCGTTGTCGTCGGCGCGGCCCGACGTCTTGCCGCGCTCGAGCAGCCGCCGCTCCATCTCGGCCTCGGGGCAGTCGTAGAACAGCACGAGCTCGGCGCGGCACACGCTCTGCTCGAACGCGACGGCCTGGTCCATCTTGCGCGGGAAGCCGTCCACGAGGAAGCGCTTCTTGCCGGGGCCGCCCGCCTGGATCGCGTCCGCCATCGCGTTCTCCAGCAGCTTCACCGTCACCTCCATCGGCACAATCGCGCCGTCCCGGATGCAGTCACGGATCAGCTGCCCAAACGCCGAGCCCGGCCGGTCCTGCTCCGCCCGCAGCAGGTCGCCCGCCGACAGGTGCACAAAGCCGTACTTTTCCACCAGGCGCGCGCACTGCGTGCCCTTGCCGGCGCCCGGCCCGCCCAGCACAAACACGACAGTGACGTCCTTGGGGTCGAACGCCGGCTTCAGGTCCGCCTCCTGCTGCTCGGCTGCCTTCTTCTTCTTCTGCTCCATAATGCCTGGGGGGAGGGGTCAGCACCGATACGTGTCGTTTTCCTGCAGCGCATGTTGGATATACATACTCTTCCGCTGGTTGACCAGCAAAATGTAGCCACACGACCCAAGGCCAATCACCACGACGAACGGCCAGAACTTGATCTTGCTGGGCTGGGGCGGCGGCGGCGGCGGCGGCGGCGGTGGTGGTGGTGGTGGTGGTGGCGGCGGCGGTGATTGAGAAGGAGGGGGAGAGGAGGAGTAGAAGCGGCCGTGAAGCGCCGACGCCGGGAGAACACGGCGAGTCGACGATGGGGTCAGACCACGTGGTCCGCTGTGGTACAGGGGGGCAGCAGCGGCAGCAGCGGCGGTGGTCGTCTTGGCGGGGATGGCGATAGACGACGGCGCCGGCGCGGCCAGCAGCACCTGACGTCGCAGGAGTGCGCGGGAAAACAGGGAGGCTGCCATTGGCAAGGTCGGGGCGCGTGGCGGTGTGTTGTGTTGTGGATGGTCGTCCCTTCGTGAAAAGGAGAATCGGAGGATGGACGATTCTTTCCCCTGAAAGTTCCACTTCACCCCTAAAATCACAACGGCGCGCTATCACGTGGGACGCTCAGCCCTCATAAATGCAGCACTGTCTTCCTGTCTTCCTGTCTTCCTGTCTTCATGGAAGTTGTGTTTTCTGTACAGAGGCTGCATTTTCAGATGGCTGCATTTATCGAGCGCGGTATTCACAAAGGGTGCTGTACAGCGCATAAAGCTGCACGGCGCGTTGATGGATCGATGGAAGCACTTCCCTTTTATTTTTTGAGAAAGACCGATTCAAAGGCATCTCTTACATTACGTGACTGATGCTCTCTCATCCAGCATAACCACCCCTTCGCAAAAATCAAGACACAGTAATCCCCAAGAACCAGACGCGAACAAATAGGGAGATGGCCGACAGAGGCAAAGGCAAAACGCCAAATGGTATAGTAGAGCCCAAGAAGACAAAGGAAATAAAAAGAACCCAAGAAGATGGAAGAAAGGAGAGACAAGAAAGAATAAAAATGAAGAACCGCGGGGGCGGCTCTACCTTGGGCCCTTGATGGCGGCACCGGCGTACGCGCCCGGGATGGGCACGGCTGCGTACTGCACCTCGCCCGCGGCCAGGGGCCCGTGCTGGTTGACGATCTCAGCCACGGCGGGTGGTGGCGATGGCGTCTGTCGCGACGGTGTGGTCTGGTGCGACGGCGGCGGCGGCGTCATCAGCGCGCCAGAGCCGAGCTTGGGCTGCGCAGGCGGCGCCTTGTTCGGCGGTGGCTGCAGGCGGAACGATGGCGCCACGGCACCTGCTGTGGGCCGCGCGAACGCCGACACGGGCTCGACCAGGTTGCGGCCGCCCGGCGTGAAGGGCGTGGCGGTCTCCTCCTCCTCGACGTCGCCCAGCGACCGGTACGCCTGCGGCGGCAAGCGCGGCGACAGCGCGTACTGCGAAAACGCCGGCGACTTGGGCCCGAAGCCCGGCGTGTTGGGCGCCGTCTGCGTGCGCAGCTGTGCCAGGTACAGGTCCGAGCGGGCCTTGTCGCGCATGTCCATGGACTTATGCAGCTTGCGCTTCGAGTAGTAGCGGTAGAAGACGACGCTGTACAGAACGATGCTGATGACCTCGACCACGATCTCGATGATGATGCAGATCAGCGACCAATTCTGCAGCCGGCACACCAATGCGTAGTCGACCTTCTGGCTGAACACCTCTGCACGCTTGTTCTGCACGCATGACCACCCCCAGATGTCCTTGTTGTTGCCGTTGTTGCGCGACACCTGCAGGATGCCCGCCGCCGCCGCCCACATGACCATGCTGACGATGAACCAGCCGACGGCGAACAGCGTGTAGTACACCGACACCTTCTCTGCGCGCCGGTGGCCGCCACGGCAGTAGCCAATAAACACCAGGATGCAAATGGCGAGCGACACGCACGACGCCGACAGCACCATCTTCTGCGGCCAGGAGTTGGTGTTGGACGCCCACGCCGGGAAGTTGCTGTGTGCCGGTAGCGCCTTGGTGGCGTTGAAGATGCTGAACGATGCTGATAGCATCGACAAGACAATCAAACTGCAGCTGAAGTTCACACCACGCAACGCAAACTTGGCCATCCGCACACGTGTTTTGATTTTCTGTTGTCTGTTAGTGCTCCATCACTGGAAGGGCAGGCGATAGAATGGACGGCAACATACCAGGTCGCGGGCCTGCTCCTTGTCTGTCTGGGCCTCTTGCTTCTCCAGAATCTGCTCCTCCCGGAACGTCGGGCTCAAGGGGTTGTCGAAGCGCCGGCCAGGGGTGCCGGGCACCTTCATGGCGCTCTTGAGTGGGGAACGCGGTCCATTTGGCATAGAACCGGTATTGTTGTTGTTGTTGATGTAGCCGAAGCCGATGTCGCCCGGCTGTGCGTAGCTGCCAGCAGCCTTGTCGGGGTCGGCGAACGGAGACTTGCCGTCGATGGGCGAGTGGATGGCGGTGGCCTCGGCAAACCGAGGCGTCCGCGGTCCCTTCAGCGACTCGGTGGACGAGGCACTGGAAGACGATGGCGACGGGGAGTTCAGCGTCAACGCCGCCGGCCGTTTCTTGTCGCCGGGTGTGGTAGACATGATGCTGGATGGCAGTCGACTAGGATGAAGGAAAGAACAAAGAAGAAAATGACAGGGAAAGAAACAAAGCAGGTCCGTGAGAGTGTGCTTTGCTTGTTCTTGTTATGCCACAAAGGTTGATGAGGCTGCAAGGCAACACAAGAACGAAAGAAGCGAATAACAGAGGCCAGCTGTCGGGGAAAGAAAGAAGAAGGAAAAAGAGAAGAGCAAAAGGAGAAAGATCCTGCAGTAGGATATAAGAGACGTCTGGCGAGTGGGCACGGCGCGTGCAGAGACCGAAGGGGGGGGGCCGTCCTACGTAGATGACGACCAGGATCCGTTGTGCCAACACGGTTTGGGGATGCGCTTGTTCAAAGCTGATAGGACGGGCGCCTGGGGGTATGCCAATCGAGTCGGACGACCGTGGTCAGATTTAGACGCCCACGGCAGCAGGTGTCTGGACCTGGGCGGCAAGCCAGTCGGGCGCGAGGAGAGATGAAAGGTGGAAAAGTAAGCACAGGAAGTCCTACTTCAACAGTGGCAACCTGTGATTGACAGGTGTAGAGGCGGCGAAAGCAGAACCAAGAGGCCAGAGAGAGCAAATGAGAGATTTTCAGAAAATCACAGAGGACGAGGACGAGCAAAGAAGAGGGAACAGAGCTCTCAGATGCCGTGTGAGGGGATGTCACCCGGACCGGAGGACCAGTTCTTACTGCACCCATGCCGCCCATCCTCTGAGCGGGCTGCGCTTGGCGCCCGTCTGCCCTCGCAGATCCGCCTCTGCTGCTTTTGTGCGGAGCGATGCGTCCGGCAGGTCGACAAGGGGCCAGTGCGCCAGCCCCCAAGAGCTTGAAGAGGCAGCCAGTGAGCGACGGTCACTGCCTCAGAGCGCCGGCCGTTATCCCCACCCGGCTCTATCCTTGAGCGCTTCCTGGATCCTGGCTGCGATCTGCAGACGCTGATAGGTTCTTGCCGGTTCATAGTGGATTGACAGGGGTTACGCACCCACGCAGCAGCGGCCAATGAGCGGTGCAGCCGGCGTGACAACCTGTCTGCCACTGCAGGCGTCGGCGGCAAGAGTAGTTTTGTTTCTTCCTCCGTTTCGTGCTCACGGCCTTTTTCCCTTTTCTTGCCCCCCCCCGCTCCCCTTATCTTTAACGCCTCCCGCGTCGCAGTGAGCAATTTAGGCCTGAAAACGGGCCGCACGGCAGGGCATGAGAACGCAGCCTGCCTAGAGCGTGACGACTCACCGTTACAATGGCGGAAACTCCGATTGTCCCCGGGCGGTCTTCGAATCACCATGTGTGACGACTTGTGCTAGTCGTCCTCGGCATAGAGGCCGGTTTGCTTGTGGTCTGTGGTTCGTGAACATGCATCGATCTCAAGTAACCGCAGAAGCCACACACAAAAGAAGAAAGGTGGAAGAAGGCGAAAGAGAGAGAAAAAAAAGCCGTTTGGAACACAAGGCGGCAGTGGCCTCGTTGGGTATGGTGCCCAACGAATGAGCGGTCAGGGCTTGAGCCGCCTTTCTGCTTCCTTACGAAGGCGAACATTGTGTGATACGGACGCGAGTTGTCCGTCGCGAGATATCTCGATTTTGAGATATATATATCGATGAGTAACGCACAGAGGTAGGAAGGCGCTTCTCGTCACTCCCAGTCCACAGGGCAAGAGCAACCCGCACACCCAGCGTGCGCTCTTTGCTCCTTCCGCGCTGTTGGTCTGAACAACTCCCGAGTAGTCTACTCGTGATCACACATGCACCAGCCTTGCACCACCATGCATCCTTATTATGTCGTGTTTTTGAATTCTGCATTATGGTTTGTGGTTATTTTTGTCTGCTTCGTTCGCACGGCACATCTTGACACACGAAGAACAGAGGCGAAGCGGAGTGCCACTTCAAAAGCACCTAACCACAACAATAAGAAGCCTCAAAGCCTCAAAGCTCCTGTAAATCACGTGTATTTTTCACAGAATTCCGAAAATACAAACGTTTCCGAGTAAGGTTACTCGTGAACAGGGCCTTCCCATTGTCTCTTAATGTCGCCCAGTTTGCGTGGCCAAATTCGTATCTTATCACCCAAAAACAGACTAGCTCCATATCAGCCTCCCACTGCTCAACCCCACCATGTGTCTGCGAGGCACACGAAATTTTAACTGCGAGAACGAAAAAAAAAATATACAGCCACGGTTTGTCGACGATAAACGCCTCGAGCACCGCATCGGGAATAGCATACCAGGACAGCCGAGCTTGATTCCCACGTAGGTGCGCTTTTGAGCATTCAAACAGCCGTTTTCTTCTCTGTATCCCCCGCAGCCCGGTTGACGGATCCCATCGCAGACGCCCCTCCCTACCTCGACTTCTTTAAACACAGCCGCGAACATGGCATCCAACGACGATCACTACGATCACGATTTGGAGTCAGAGTCGGACTCCGGTCCCGGATCGCCAGGTCTGGACCCGCAGGATGGGTCGGATGGCGAGGTCGATGAGCAGCCGCTCAAGTCGGCGCTGAAGAAGAGCGCAGCCTCGGTGCCAACAGAGCCGGCGGTGCAGAAGCCGTACCTGCCGCCACAGACCGAGCCCGAGAACCTGGACGTGTCCTCGCTGTCGCCCCTGACCCCTGAGATTATTGCGCGGCAGGCAACAATCAACATCGGCACGATCGGGCATGTGGCGCACGGCAAGTCGACGGTGGTCAAGGCCATTTCCGGCGTGCAGACGATTCGCTTCAAGAACGAGCTGATCCGCAACATCACGATCAAACTGGGCTACGCAAATGCCAAGATCTACAAGTGCGACAACGCGGCGTGCCCGCGGCCGACGTGCTACCGCAGCTACAAGAGCGACAAGGAGGTTGACCCGCCGTGCGAGCGCGAGGGCTGCAGCGGCACGTACCGCCTCCTGCGCCACGTGTCGTTTGTGGACTGCCCCGGTCACGATATTCTGATGAGCACCATGTTGTCGGGCGCCGCCGTCATGGACGCCGCACTGCTGTTGATTGCCGGCAACGAAACCTGTCCGCAGCCACAGACGTCGGAGCATCTGGCTGCCATCCAGATCATGAAGCTCGACAAGGTCATCATCCTGCAGAACAAGGTCGATCTGATGCGCGAGGAGACGGCGCAACAGCACCACGAGTCCATTCTCAAGTTTATTCGCGGCACCGTTGCCGCCAAGTCGCCGATTGTGCCCATCTCCGCCCAGCTCAAGATCAACATTGACGCCGTCCTCGACAACCTCGTCAACACCATCCCCGTGCCGCCGCGCGACTTCTCCATGGACCCGCAGATGATTGTCATCCGCTCCTTTGATGTCAACAAGCCCGGTGCCGAGGTCGACGACCTCAAGGGTGGCGTGGCTGGTGGCTCTATCCTGCACGGTGTGCTCAAGCTCGGTGACGAGATCGAGATCCGCCCGGGCCTGGTGACGCGCGACGATTCGGGCACGCTGCACTGCACACCCATCTTCAGCCGCATTGTGTCGCTCAATTCCGAGTCCAACGACCTCAAGTATGCCGTGCCCGGCGGCCTGATCGGCGTCGGCACCCACATCGACCCGACGCTGTGCCGTGCCGACCGTCTGGTCGGCTTCGTGCTCGGCCTCAAGGGCCGTCTGCCGGACATCTACAGCGAAATCGAGGTCAACTTCTATCTGCTGCGGCGGCTGCTGGGCGTGCGGACGGCCGACGGCAAGCAGGCCAAGGTCGAGAAGCTGGCCAAGAACGAGGCCATCATGGTCAACATTGGCTCCACGTCGACCGGTGCCAAGGTGGCGGCCATCAAGAACGACGCGGCCAAGCTGGTGCTGACGAGCCCAACGTGCACCAACATTGGGGAGAAAGTGGCCCTGAGTCGGCGGATTGACAAGCACTGGCGTCTGATCGGCTGGGCAACGATTACTGCGTACGTTTTTTTTCTTTCTTTCTTTTTCTTTTGGCTTTTGTCCCCCATTTGGTATCAACAGGTTTAACTGACATATACAGGGGCGTCGTTTTGGAGCCGACAATGCCTTGAGCGGCATTGGCTTTCCGTCAAGGGTGAGGCGTTGTACATTTGGGTATTCTTCTCTTCTTTCCGGGACACTGGCCAGCCGGGACGTCGACGAACCAGGGGTGGCAGAGATAGAAGGGGCGCGACATCTACACAAAAAAGCGTTGCTATCCGATTTGCTATATTCGTCTGCTGGGAGAGCAGACTCGGGACGTATGATTTTTACCTTTTTTTCAAGCATATTGATGCGTCGAGGCGGCCTCCAGGACGGCAGACGTGCATGGACACGGGCGACGGAAGAGAAACAAGACGGATCGCACAAATGGAATTAAAAAAAAAAGACATAAAATGGTATTGCAAGCCAATGGTGCTGTCGTGGCTGCTACTGAAACCCAGAAACAACGCCCCCCGCCCCCCGTTTTCCCCTTCACCCTTCCCGTTTCCGTCCGGCATCACTTCCGCGTTTTGCGTGCGTGTGCTACGAGGTTTTCAATCACACCCTCAAACGTCTCCCGCTCCCCGATCTTCTCGTCTGTCCGCTTCGTCCAGTACTCCAGCGCCTCCTTGGCCGTGGCCTCGAGCGCCACCAGGCGTTCAACGTGGGCCTGCAGCTCCGCATCCGTCATCCCGCCCAGCGCCTCGTCCGTCGTCATGCACAGCTGCCGCGCCGTCACCAGGTCAAAGTCCGGCGCCGGTGGTGGGCCGCGGCGCTTCCGTGGCGACGGTGTTGCCGCTCCTCCTGCGGTGCCACCACTATTCCCGTTAGATCGTGCTGAGCCGGCCGCAGCCGCGGTGTTAGCAGCGGCCAAGTCAAGGCTCGAGTTGGATCCGTTGGCGCCGGACTGTTTCAGCCTCGTCACGCTGTGTTTTGCACCGCCGTCTCGCGCACTGCGACGGCTGTCGGTCGACGTCCGCGGCGACGGCTGCAGGTGCACCGACAACGACGGCAGCACCAGCTTCTTCTGCTTGGACGCCGGCAGGATCTCGTCGAGATCGACCGGCACGCCTAGGCTGACCAGAAACAGCCGCCGGATGCGGCTTCGGATCCAGTCGGGTGGCTGCAGTGGGGGAGGCGCAACCAGCTGCGACCAAAGCGAGGCGCTGCGCGGCGTCAGAAACAGAGGGTTGCCTGCGGCAGGCGGAGGCGGCGGAGGTGCCGTTTCGCCCTGGTCAAAGTAAAGCCCGTTCAGATACGGATCCACCGTCTGGAGAAAGGCGTCTGCGTCGAGGTCGTCGAAGTCGGGGATGGGGAACGGGAGGGGCGTGGAAGGTTGTGGTTGTGGTTGTGGTTGTGGCTGTGTTTGGCTTTTTGGCGTTGATGCTGTAGGATCGGACGGTACTGGTTGTGTTGTTTCTGGTGCTGGTGTTTCAAACCCATCATCAAAATCTCCAAAGTCGTCGTCGTCATCGCCGCCCTCGCCATCCTCCTTGAAATCGTCGAAATCGTCGCCAGACTCGTCTCCTTCTGCTGTTGGTGATGGTATTGAAGCAACGACTAATGAGAGACAAGGCACATGTCAATAAAAGAAGACACACAACAGAGAAGAGAACATAGGAGTGGAACAGGCTAGAGGATTAAGACAACCCCGTCTCTGCCAACAGTGGCTCTACACGTTCGTACCATTTGTGCTGCTTTCTAGCGTTCCGTCCGCCTTCACGACCAGGTCTGGAAGCGGATCTGACTCGTGCTTCTTGCCGTCAGGCGTCCGGGCCCCGTCACCATCAGCCGACTCCTCCACCACAGTGGTCGGAATAGGCTTTCCGCCTGGCGGTGCGACACTGGTAGTCAACGGGGATGTAGCGCACGCGCTATGACTGTCACCATCCGGGATGATAGCAATCTCGTCCGGCTCGGCATCACCCTCGCGCTTCTGGTAGGCCTCGGTACCCGGGACCTCGCCGTACGAGGGCTCGTCGTTGATTTTCTCGACGCGTGTGCGCGGGACGGGAGAGTTCCGCGACGACTCCGCGGGGGCTGACTGAGCGTCCGAGAAATGGTCCTCCGAATCGGAGTCTGCATATCTGTCAGCTTAATGTCTCTGTCACCATCATAGCCTCATCCCCTTAACTAAAACGTACCCAGATCGTGTGCCCCTGGGTCCTCCACATGTGTCCGTCCAGGAGGCGATAGTGACTCGTGATGGTCCGGCATGGTTTTGTTTGTATCTTACCGCTTTGTAAACGGCGGGGAAGGACAGAAGGGGAACAAACACCTAGTTGAAGAGGGCGAGGAGGAACGGCTGAGCGCGGTGGTTACCTTGCAAGAAGGACGTGAGAAGGCAAATCTGCGGCAAGAAACAATGGACCAGCCACCACACAGAAAGACCGCAGATGCAGACTAGACAGGCGGTCGCAGTGGCTCGATGGCAGGTGGCTGCTGCTGACTTCGTGGGGGAGTGCCAAGCTCACAGCGTGGCCTTGACAACAACAGCCAAAATTAGTAATCTTGTTCAACAGCCATTGGTCAACGTCAAGGGGTAAAAACGGGTTTGTTCCTGAGGCGCGCAGGGCAGCAACGAAGCTCCCAGAGCGCGTGAATCCATATTTTTTTTTTGCTGTTGTCGTTTTCGTTTGCAGCTCAGCCAGCGACGAACGAAAGACTTTGAACACGGCCTCTCGGAAAGGGATTTCTGTCGACTCTTTTATCTTCTTCCTATTTTTCTATCTTCGATTCACACCGCTCCCGTTCTCCCTCAGCACGCGGTTTCGTCCAACACGGCGACGTGACTGACGGACGCAGCTGACGTGGCAGCCAACACGCAAAAGCACCCATCGCTCGGTTTTTTTTTCTTTTCCCTTGTGATTGTACCGCGCAGCCCATTTTTTACCATGTCGTTCACTTTTGGCCAGCCTGCGTCGAGTGCCGGCGGCTCGTCGACGCCAACCACCACGGCGCCCAGCCTTTTTGGGGGTGGCAAGCCGTCGTTTTCCTTTGGCACGGCCGGCGCTGCAGGCAGCTCATCCACAGACAACAAGCCAGCCACGACGACAGCCGGTGGCGGTGGCTTGTTTGGTTTGGGAAATGCGGCGCCCGCGACCAACAAGCCAATCTTTGGAGGCGGTGCCTCGACTGGCGGAGGCGGTCTTTTTGGCGGCGGCAACACAACATCGACCACGGAAGCACCCAAACCAGGTGGTCTTTTCGGCGGTGCAGCCACTTCAGAGGCCCCGAAGAACCTGTTTGGCGGTGCCGCGTCGACTACACCCACAACAGCAGCGAGCGGCGGTGGTCTGTTTGGCGCGGCACCCTCAACGTCGGCAAGCGGCGGCGGCCTGTTTGGCTCGACACCCGCAACAACAACCACGACGCCGGCAAAACCATCCCTGTTTAGCGGACTGGGATCAACAACGCCGGCCGGGTTGCCACCCGCGACCAAGCCGGCAGGCGCCTTGTTTGGCAACGCTTCGGCCCCCGCTACAACATCTGCGAGCACGGGCTCAGGCCTCTTTGGAGGTGGCGGCACGACGACGGCCAAGTCTAGCCTGTTCCCCTCGCAGCCCACTCCAACCACGACCGCGGCACCACCTCTGTTCGGCGGGGCGGCTGCAACGGCCCCGGCAGCCGCTTCTACCCCGGCTGCTCCTGCGGCCGGCGGTTCTGGTCTTTTTGGAAGCTTGGCTGCGGCGAAACCGGCGTCTACGACTGCCCCCGCAGCGGCCACCACGAATTTGTTTGGTAGCAAGCCAGCTGCGCCGAGTGCTGCTCCTGCTACCACGACGGCCTCACCGGCAACTGGCGGTTTTCGTTTCGGTCTGGGCGGTGCCGGCACGGCAGCACCCTCTGCACCCGCGGCCACGCCTGCACCAACGACGACGGCGGCGGCAGGTGGTCTTTTTGGTGCCAAGCCGGCGACGACGACGAGCGCCCCTGCAATTTCGGCCGCGGCGCCAACAACCAGCCTTTTTGGCGCCAACCCCGCCACGACGAGCACCCCTGCGACGTCAACGCCGGCTGCGACAGCCAGTCTCTTTGGTACTAAGCCGGCCGCGACGACTGCTTCTGCTGCTGCCATGACCACGTCCGCGCCGGCAACTTCTGCAACTACGACGGCACCGGCAGCGGCAGCGACGACAACAGCACCTACCAGCAGCTCTACCACGGCAGCAGCTGGAACGACTACGATAGCGGCCGCTGGTGCGACGAGCAGCAGCGCGACAGCGGGACCAACGTCCCAGCTGGCACGGTTGAAGAACCGCACGATGGACGAGATTATCGGGCGGTGGGCAACAGATCTGGACAAGTATCAAAAGGAGTTCCAGGGGCAGGCGGTGCGGGTCAAGGAGTGGGATCAGAAGCTGGTGGACAACGGCGAGAAGATCCAGAAGCTGTACCTGGAGACGTACGAAGCCGAGCGGGCGAGCAACGAGATCGACCGGCAGCTGCAGGCGGTGGAGAGCCAGCAGGATGAGCTGGCGGCGTGGCTGGATCGGTACGAGCGCGAGGCAGAAGAGCTGCTCAATCGGCAGGCCAGCACCAGTGCCGGCGCGGCAGTGGGCGCCGACGGGCAGCAGAAGCAGCAGCAGCAGCAAGGCAGATTGGACAACATGGCTCTGACCCTGTCGTCGGTGCAGTCGACCCTGAGCGGGCCGGACCAAGAGCGCGAGCGGACGTACAAGCTGGCGGAGCGGTTGATCGACCGCATGGAGGAGATGGGCAAGGACATGAGCAAGATGATCAAGGAGATCAACGATATCTCTGGCAGCCTGAACAAGACGGGCCAGACAGACGACCCGGTATGTTTTTTTCCATCCCTTCTTTTGCTCTGCGTATATGCTTCTCCATGCACTCTTTGCTAACACACCCATAGCTGAGTCAGATTGTGCGGGTGCTCAACGGCCATTTGACCCAGCTGCAATGGATCGACGCGAACGCGGCGGCGGTGCAGGCACGGGTGGCGGCGGCGGCCAAGAAGGCCGAAGGTGGCGGCGGCGGCGGGCTGGGTGGGCTGGACAACGATGCGGCCGACAGCTTCTACCGGTCGTACATGGGACGGCGGTGAACGGATAGGAGTGGGCGAGCGGGCTTGGCTCCGGGAGCGGATGTCGTGATTTGGTGCCGTATGGGATCTGTTCTTTTTGCCTGATTTGAATTTCTCTGGTCTTCTTTTTTTACCAGGTTCTTTTTTTCTCTCTCCTTTTTGCAGTTCCTGTACGATAATGTACTTGAAAAAGAGACACAAACGAAATAGGTCAAGGAGAATGACCCTTGTTTTTGCCGCCCCATACTCTCAGAAGCTGTTCATTTTTATTTATGTTTTCCTGGCTTTCTCATTTCCAAGTAAACCCAAAGCAAGCTCGCAGAGAATGACCCGAGCCCTAGAGATATGGCATGACAGCCACACACATCCTTTTCAGGTTGTCTTTCCCTCTGTCCCGCTGCTTTTGTGCCATGCCGTCGTCTACCATATGCAAGCTATGCTGAATCGGTTTCGTTATTTTTCTGGAGGCGCATTGCGTCCTCATTGTGCAGCTGTCGTTGTTCGCCTTTAAAGGACGCGTGGGTGCTGCGGCGGACGGCGTGATACAAGCTTTTTGTTTCTTCTCTACTTGTCCTTGGTGAGTTCGTCACTGTGGTTTGCTTGTTAGCCATGGTTCTGGCTCACTTCGTCCTGCCCACCCCTCTCCGCTCGACATACATGTGCTGGGACAGCTGGTCCAGGTGTGCCTGCTGCTCCTTGAGCTTCTCCTTCAGCTGCAGCAGCTTCTCCTTCTCGCGCTGGCGGATGGCCCAATCCTCCTGGGCGCGCTCACGCTTCCGGAACGCATCACTGGAGAGAAGGAAGGAAATGTTAGCGCCTCGGAGCGGCCACAATGCATCCCGGGGCCATGCTATGCAAAGCATCCGGCGTGGGGGTAGGAGGCTGCTTACTCTCCGCCCGTCTTGGACGGCGCGCCAGTGTCACCCTCGGCCATCCGGATGGCGCTCGAGGTAAAGGTCCGGACCGAGACGCTGCGCAGCGTCGTCGGGCGGGTAAGTGTAGTGAGTTGGCGAAGCATGATGAGCGGTTGGTTCGTGGTTGGTGGTTCTGAGCAAAAGGTAGGAAGCTGGGAAGACGGCCTTTTTTAAAGGGGAGATGTGAAGGGGTGGTGCAATTGTGGGTGGGAGAAAACGGATCCGGAAAATCACGCTTTCTTGGGTGTGTTCGGCACGAGGTGGGGTGGTCTTCAGGTTTGCGTGTCGTACGACGGCGGTCTCCAACTTCAACACACCAAGATCTCTTCGTCTGCTGGCAACTCCCATAAGATGCAGCGCCTTCTCGCGAGCTTATGTGACGATCTTAAAATTTCCATTTTCCGGTGCCCCGTCTCCAATGCATCGTTGTGCCTCGCCACCAATTCTCACATTACAGTCACGTGATCGCAATGGAAGCAGCTCGGAAGTATGATGGTCCAGGGCAACCAGGCAGCTTAGAATGGTATGCAATCGGTCTTGGATCCGCAAGCCAGAGACGCGAAAGCGCAGATTCCTGTAGTCACCTACGCATGACGTTTTTTTTGGATCAAAGTATGCGCGTTTCTGTGCACTGCCCCTCACCTCCACTATCGACTATCCATCACGTGCAGGAAATGCCTGCGATTGGCGCTTTCAGGCCACTCAGGGGAAGGTGCAACTCAGCAGTCACCTGAAAAAAAAGCAAATATAATTCCCAGGTACCCATTTGCCGATGGGGCACGTTTCAGGTACTTACTTGCGACGTACTCGTAATCCTGTACGAGTATCTTACGGGCCCTGTACCGCTCACTGTCCCCCCCTTTGTGTCTTACCCGGGCGGTCACCCTCGCTGTTTTCTTGGCTAGCAGAGTCAATTCCTAGGGACCGCCCACCTTTGCCACGCCTGGCTCCTTCCTTCTCTTCCCATTCAAAATCTCCGGTTTTTTCTCCCCCCCCTTCCCTCTTGGGTCTGAATCGCGTTCAAAGCAAACAACTCTTTTTCTTCTTCCTCTTGCATTCTCTTCCACACCCTTGACTTTCCCACAATCGCCCTTTGGATTCGTCGTCCAAACAATTTGCCAGTTCCCTTCTTTTTGATCCGTCACTTCCGACATTAAAAGAGGTACGTAATCTTGTTTGATCCAGCTATACGCCCTGTTCCGCGGTCCATGCATGCCCTTTCTCCCATTTTGCTCTTGCTCTTTCATTTTCTTCCCGGATCCCTTTTTCCGATACGGCCGATGCAATCGATACAAGGCTCTCCGAATCGACCGGAGCAGAACGAGACGCAGTCGTATACGTACGGAGCATAGCTGTTCGTTGGACGCGCACGGCAGCTAGAGCATGGTAGCCGCCATACCGCGATACCGCGATCCTCCGTCGACAGTCCACGCGGCACACCCCGTCGCGACGGAAGACAACGAGATGAAGTGGGATTCGGAAAAGAAACAAAGAACAGTGGGAAAAGAGAAAGCGGAAGATCGAGAGGGGGGGTATGCAGGAAAAACCGAGAAGGCATCAATGGCAGCCTCACTGCCGGCGCGTCCAACGGTTTTTCTGTGGTCGACCGATTTCCCCTGCATCTTGGCTGCGTCGGCCCGCAAAGACACCCAACACGGATTATGACACAGCCGCATCCAAGGGCATCCGCGCTGGCGGCCTCGTCCCTCCAGCCTGGTCCTGGCTGTGCCGCGCGCACTTGGTGCTCCCCATCCCCCCATTAGTGCCACTTGCCCATTGCGCGGGAGGACCCCACCGCACCGTCCAACAGAAGCGGGGGGTGCCTTTTTTCTCACGCAATCTACGGCCTTTTCTTTTCATCTGCCCTCGCGTTGCGATCTTTCCCTCGTTCGCGTGCTTCTGCATTCTCTTTGTCTCTGTCGCTTTCTTTCCACTCTGCTCTTTTCTTTGCCCGATCATCAAACGACGCGAAACACGAAACGCGAAACGAAAACAACCTGTGACTGACTTTTGCACCATCCTCGCAGATTTCTTCTACTACCGCCACCATGGGTCACGAAGATGCTGTTTACCTGGCCAAGCTCGCCGAGCAGGCTGAGCGCTACGAGGGTATGTACAAACTAAAATTGCTTTTCCAGGCCCTTATGGATGATTCAGGGCTCCTTTTTTAATTGCTCTGTTTGGAGCTGACGCGTCGCTTTTCTTTACCTGTAGAGATGGTCGAGAACATGAAGGTCGTCGCTTCCAAAGACCAGGACCTGACCGTCGAGGAGCGGAACCTGCTGTCTGTCGCGTACAAGAACGTTATTGGCGCCCGCCGCGCCTCTTGGAGAATCGTCACCTCTATCGAGCAAAAGGAGGAGTCCAAGGGTAACTCGGCGCAGGTCACTCTTATCAAGGAGTACCGCCAGAAGATTGAGGAGGAGCTCGCCAACATCTGCGACGACATTCTCAAGGTTCTGGATGACCACCTGATCCCCTCTGCCAAGACCGGCGAGTCCAAGGTCTTCTACCACAAGATGTGTGTATTCCTTCCCTTTATCCCTTTATTTTCCCAACGCGTGTCGGTTGCTCATACATATCTGCTTGTAGGAAGGGCGATTACCACCGCTACCTCGCCGAGTTTGCCACTGGCAACAGACGCGATGACTCGTCGCAGAAGTCGCTTGAGGCTTACAAGGCGGCGACCGAGGTTGCGCAGACCGAGCTGCCGCCCACGCACCCCATCCGCCTCGGCCTCGCCCTGAACTTCTCGGTCTTCTACTACGAGATTCTGAATGCTCCCGACCAGGCCTGTCATCTGGCGAAGCAGGCATTCGACGATGCTATTGCTGGTGCGTTTTCATCGTGGCCCACCACACTTGATAAGAAAGTAAAACACGGTCTGACATTTTGCACAGAGCTTGACACACTGAGTGAGGAGAGCTACAAGGACTCTACCCTCATCATGCAGCTTCTGCGTGACAACCTCGTAAGTGACACTTCGTGTGCAGTCTCGTGCACGTGGAGAAGACCAAAGACCACCCCGGCTAACATGTACAGACCCTCTGGACGTCGTCGGAAGCTGAGGCCGCCCCGACGGGTGCCGCCGAGGTTGCGCCTACGGAGGAGGCCAAGGCGGAGGACCCTGTGATCGAGGACGAGCCCAAGGCGGCCGAGTAAACAAGCAAATAATAAAAAAACAGAAAAAGAAAAAGAAAACACCAGTGTTTCTCTTTTTTTTTTTTACTTTCTTGGGTTTCTTTCTCTGGCCCGGTACATTCGGATAATCCTCTTTTTGGCTGTTGATGTTTCGGCGGTTTCCGGCTGGTGTCTTACGGAGTGTGTGTGCGCAGAACGGAAGAAGGACGGGTTTGTTATTTTCCAGCAAAGAAAGAAACGCTTAGCATACGCAAGATTTGCTGCATGCTACACATTGTTTATAACATATCCACGCCCTCCCATTTTAATCCCCCCTTTGCTCTTTTTGCTTTTACATACTGTCACCATCCCCTCGCCTCCCCTCCCCCTCACATCCCCCCAATTCTCCAAATCCCAATCGCATCTGTCGCCCTGTTTTCTTATTTTGTTTGTATTTTCCGGTACCGTAGTGGACGGGGGATATATATACAGAGAGGGACGGGAAATTGTATGGCTAGAACCCCCAGAAATCCAACAAATTCAATAATGCTTCCTCTAGCTTCAAACAAGGTCTATGAAGTATGAAGTAAATGCTCTCCAACGGGTATAATGGTATGCACAACGCAACACAAGCACTATCTCTGCATCTTTCAGGTGTTGCCGCCGTCGTCCTCCCGTGCTTTTCTTTGATCATCGGCGTTGTCCTCGTCGTCGCTCAGGTCTGCGGCCACCGCAAAGTGCACGCACAGCCACAGGCTGCAGTCCTGGCACTCAACCAGCAGCTCGCCGGCCGCTGGGTGGGGATCGCCTTTTTGCTCGCCCTCGCCCTCGCCCTCGTCCTCGCCGTCGACCAGCAGCGCCAGCGCCTCCGCGTCGAGCTCCTCTTCGAGGTCCGCCTCGCCCAGCACGAACCCGCGCTCGTTGCCGCAGCGGCAGCCGCGGAACCACGTCTGGGCGTCGGCGTCAAACGCGAGCTCGTCGAGGTCGACGGTCTCGAGGCCGGTGTGGGCGTCTGTGTGGGCAAAGGCAGCGGAGGAGGCCAGCGCTGTTGTCGACGATGCCGTAGCACGGTCGCCGCCGAGCGCGGCGTAAGCGGCCTTGATCTGGTCGACGGTGACGGCTGGTCCCGCAGCAGCAGAGGAGGAGACGGCGGCCCGCCGCTTGTCAGGGTGGTGCTGCAGCAGGGCGCGGCGGTAGGCGCGGCGGAGGAGAGCGGTGCGGGTCGGATCGTCGTTGGCAGCGGTGACGGCGGCGGCTTGGTGCGCCCAGGAGGCGTCGAGGCCGAGAATGCGCCACGGGGGCAGGTGGTCGGCGTTTGGGGGCATGATGGTGTCGGGAGAAGAAAAAATGCGCGGCTATGACATCACCGTATCTGGGGGGTTCTCTTTTCGCAAAAAAAAAAATAAATAAATAAATAAATAAAAACACTTTATGCGTAGGATGGTGTGGCAAGAGACAGTTGCACGAAAAGAAGGGACGTTGAAAAAAGCGTAAAAGCTGGGCAACATCAGACGGGGAATTTGTGGGGCCGATCATGTAAACCGAATCCGAGTCCAGGTCACCTCGTCAAGGGCCATCATCCTTTTAGCCCCCGAGGGCACGATAAGGTTTTTTTTTTTTTTGTGCGTAAGGTGACGTTTCTATTTTTTTTGCTTATGGTATATTTGCGCATCCAGAAACTCTGCAGGCATTCCTGGACTGGTCTGCGGGCTGAGGTGTTGGGTTTCGCTGTCATTTACAACGGACAATATTCGTCTGTCCCTTGCAATTCTTTTTTGTTTGCTCTTTCTTTGATTCCGTTTTTCTTATTATATTGCCGTCTATGTCTTCAGCAAGCGGTCATTTTGTCGGCCACCGATGGCTACCACAACCCACGAAGTTTCTTTATTCGAGAGGCTGTGGAAGGAGATCCGACCGCAACTGTGGCGGCGACAGCAACCGCCAGTAGAAGCAGCAATACCCTGCCCAATTCTCAATTTGCCTATTGAGATACTTTGGCTCATTTTCAGCCACCTCTGCCCGTTGGAGCTCAGTTTGCTGTCGTATACATGCCGCCCCCTTCAAACAATCGTCGGACAATACCAATACAAACTTTTCGAGGGGACACGACTCAGCCTTCTTGGCTACATCTACTTGCTTGCCCGTGATAGGTTGGACGTCTGGGCTTGCAGCGAATGCTGTCGTTTGCACCCCATCGATACCAATGATACGCCGGGCCAGAATCACTACCAGTACATCAGCGGATACGGCGGGCATCACCACTCGTTGAAGTATCAGGCAAACAACTTCCATGCCTATCACGCCAAAATCGACCAGAGCCAAGTCCAGATTGCCATTAAGTTTATGCGGCTGCAAGCCTTGTGCTCGCCGGTGCAGAAGGCCTACATGCAAAGGTTGCTGTCCCCCTATATCGTCACGGAGTTCGTCCGCCTCTCCCAGATAGTGCAGTACAGAACGTTCAACATCCCTAAGCTTGTCCGCTTCAACGACGATATTTTGTTTCTGCTCCACGGCACGACGCGCTTGACCCCAACCGAAGGCTACAGTTACTCACCCCTGGCCTTGCCGTTTGTCCATGTTTGCCGACACCAGAATCTCCAATATTGCATGGTCTGGTACGGCGACCTCAACAGCACAGCAAAGCTCGCGGTTGCAGCCCGGAATGCCGACGGCAGATTTGGCAGCTACAATGGCAGCTGTCCGGCATGCCTCACCGACTACACCGTGGTTGTGGACCGCAAGGTACTCACGATTCAGTCATGGCTATGCCTGGGGACAGAGGCCCCGGCAAATAATATGTGGATGGCGCACACGAGGTATTATCTCGAAGCCGACCAGAAGAGGAAGTTTTGTGGCGGATGGGTGCGAAATATTTATCACCTTAAAATAGAGGGAGTAGAGCCACTTTGAGGAGCCTGGGGTCGAGGTGTTTAGTTCCCGGGGGGGTTTTTTTTTCTTTCAGGGGGTTTGGTTTTTCATTTAACCAAGTCTATATTAATAGATGCTTCTCTATCCTGACAAAGCAGTCATGCGAGTTGCAACGCCACCAAGAAGTCGAGCCGCTCCGGCGACAAGAGATATGAAGGAGGTGCAAGGTGTCAAACCTGATGTTGCCTCTTTTTAGACGGAAGCAAAAAAAAAAACGATAAACACGGACACAGTATTTTGTGGCTTCGCGTTTTATATTTTAAGCTTCACATACAAACAGAACATACAAAACACAGCAGCAGCCAAAAGTTAAAATAATAACCCGAACGACAGAAAATTACTCTACAAAGGAAAACAGAGAAGACAAGCTGCATCAAATACAGATACCACCCACATGAGATGATAGTAGGTTAAGTGCTTGCGGCGGCCTACTCAGTACTCTTCAGAGAAAATTAAAAAAGACCTCGACTTTTCTACGAGTACGAACTGTAAGAATCTACTGGGGAAAAAAGAAGGGAAAAAAAAAACCTAGAGGGCATTTTGCACGTTCCCTCTCCCAAACTTACACGTCCACATAATCCGATAACTGCCTACACCGCTTATCAAGATACACATTGACCACGTGACTTTATTAAACAAAAAGTTAGCAGTCGCGAAGCTGTCAGGCAGGCTCTGTTGTCTTTGCTCTGGTTGAACGAGAGCAACAGCCAGCGGTCGACGCATCATCCATCTACGGTTGTCTTTACCATTTAGTGTTGTTTCAGTGTTTTATTATTCTGCTTGCATTCTGCTATGCCAATCATCTCTCCGCGAGCATTTTCTACTACGGCCCAACCATGAACGGCTTTGACGAGCACGGCGGCCAAACCGGCCACAATGGCCCAGCCACGGCAGTTTTGGCCGGATCAGGGTCTCCGGGTGTAGCCCCGGCAGGCCCTCCGGTGGCTGCGAGCGCGTGGCATGAGTACCGGAGCGCGGATGGACGCGTCTACTATCACAACTCTGTGACAAGCGCCACGCAGTGGACGAAGCCGGAGGAAATGATGACACCGGCCGAGGTGGGTTTCGGTACCGTGCCAGAAAATGCATATGAAGGTCCCGCATGCTAACACAGTTCTCTCTGCAGCGCGCTTTACTGAAGCAGCCCTGGAAGGAGTATACGGCCGAGGGCGGCCGCAAGTACTGGTACAACACTGAGACCAAGCAGAGTTCGTGGGAGATGCCCGACGTCTACAAGAACGCTCTTGGCCTGGACGCGGCACCGGCCACGCCAGCGTATGTTGATGGGATGCCAGTGCGAGAAGTTGAGCAAGATCCGACGATGCTAACCATCCGATCCCCTTTCGCAGGACGCCCAGTATCCCCACGGGTCCCTCAGCCCAGAACCACCACCAGGCACAACGCGACCACCACCGCGGCGGATATCAGCGCGAGAACCAAAACTGGCAGCCCGGTAGCGGCAGCGGCAGCGGCAGCGGCGACGGTAGCGCGTCGGCTGCGCCGTTCGTGCCTGGGCTGATTCCGACAAACAGCGACAGCCAACCCGAGTACGCCAACCCCGAGGAGGCCGAGGCCGCCTTTATGAAGCTTCTACGGCGCAGCGGCGTGCAACCCGATTGGACATGGGAGCAGGCGCTGCGGGCCATTGTTCGCGACCTGCAGTACCGTGCGATACGCGACACCAAGGACCGCAAGGCCGCTTTTGAGAAGTACCGTATCGACGTGGTGACGCAGGACCAGGAGCGGGCCAAGGAGCGACTGGCTAAGCTCCGTGCCGACTTCACCGCCATGCTCCAGAGCCACCCGGAGATCAAGCACTACACGCACTGGCGCACCGTGCGACCCATTCTCGAAGGCGAGGCCGTCTTCCGCTCCACCGACAACGAGGCAGAGCGGCGCCAGCTGTTTGACGACTACGTTGACGAGCTGCGCCGCGCCCACCGGATTGAGAAAGCACAGGCCCACAAGGCGACCGTGGACGCACTCGTCGAGCTGCTGCCAAACCTGAACCTGGCGCCATACACACGCTGGGTGGATGCGCGACCGCTGCTGGAGGCTACGCCGCTGATGCAGGGTGAGCGGGAGGCGAGCGAGCCGCGGCTGACGAAGCTGGACGCGCTGAATGCGTTCCAGAACCATATGAAGGGCGTCGAGCGCGCCTTCAACGACTCGCGCCAGCAGGAGAAGACGCACAAGCTACGCCGCGAGCGCAAGAACCGGGAGGCGTTTGTGGCCCTGCTCGGCGATCTGGCCCGCGACGGCAAGATCAAGGCTAGCAGCAAGTGGTCGCAGGTGTACCCGCTGTTCGCCGCCGACGATCGCTACCTGGCCATGGTCGGCCAGAGCGGCTCGACGCCGCAGGAGCTTTTCTGGGACCTCGTCGACCAGGAGCAGCGCGCGCTGCGCAGCACGCGCAACGATGTCAATGATGTGCTGGACGACCGGCGCTTTGAAATCACCCCCAAGACTACGTTTGACAGTTTCTTTGCCGTCATGGGAGACGATCGCCGTACGGCTAACATTGACCGCGAAGTTCTTGCGCTGATTTTTGAGCGTGTACGTGCCGCGCCCTTTTTTTCTTTTCTTTTATATCAACGCCTGCTGACCGGACTCTCTAGCTCCAAGAAAAGACAAAGGAAAAACGGTCTGATGAGGACCGCCAGACCGAGCGGCAGCAGCGCCGGGCGCTCGACGATTTCCGTGCGTTTCTCAAGCGGCTTGACCCGCCCCTTACGGCTGCCGATACATCCTACGAGAAGGTGAAGCCCCGTCTCCTAAAGAGTGAAGCGTTCCAGGCTGTTGCGTCAGACGAAGCTCGACAGGCTGCCTTTGACAGGTTTGTTCGCCGGCTCCAGGAAAGAGAGGACGAAGACCGTGAGCGGGAGCGGCGCGACCGAGACCGGAAGTCGCGGCGCGGCGGTGACCGCCCGTCGGTCGACCGTTCCCGCGAACGTGACCGGGATTGGGACCGTTCCCGAGGTGACCGGTCTGTGCGCCGCCGGACGCGGTCGCGGTCGCCGCAGCCGGAGCCGGACACGTACGAAGCTGACCGGCGCCGCGCTGTGGCGGAACGGGAGCGCAACTACCGGCGGCCGAGTGCGACAGACAGCACAGACAAGGACCGGGACCTTCGCGACCGGGACCGTGACCGGGATCGTGACCGGCTGCGGATGACTGATCGTCACCGGGACCGTGATCGGGAGCGGGAACGGGAGCGAGACCGGGACCGGGAGCGAGACCGGGACCGGTACCGTGACCGGGGAGACCGCGACCGCGAACGGGATCGCGACCACGATCGACGACTCCGTGGCCACAGTGCTACGCCTAGTGCTGCGACACTGTCTGGATCCGTTGTCGGTGCTCCTTCTGCCAGCATCGCCGAGAGCCATTATGAACGCGAACGGCGCGACCGCGAGGAGGAGCGCGAGCGACTGTACCGCCGTCGCGTGGTCGACCACACGCCGAGCGAGCTCAACTATGGGGATGAGAAGCCGCCGTCGGTCCGTCGCCGACGGGTGGACGAGGGCGATTCGCGCGAATCTAAGGTGAGTCTGCAGAATCGACAAGGGAGACAGATACACGTCACATACTGACCAGGCAGCGGCCGCGACGCGATGCACCATCGGAGGAGCCCACGCCGCAGCACGAGGCGTCGCGCATTGTGGCAGCAGCAGCAGCACCAGGCGCTGGAGTGGCAGAGGGCCCGACTGCCAAGCCAGCTGCCGGGAAGGCGACGGCGACGGTGACGGCGACGGCGACGGCCACCACAGCGACAACGACTACCGGACAAGCGACGACGGCGACAGGCGCAGTGCGCAGTGGCAGCGAAGAGGGCGAGATTGAAGAAGACTGAGTTTTTTTCCCCCTCCCTCTTCCTCCCTTTTTTTTTCTTTTCTTTTCTGGTTTAGTAGTATCTTTTCCTCTCGGCTTACCCCCCCCAAAATCACACACACCACAGCGGACGGCTCCTCTGTCCTACTACGCTTTATCCACATACATCCCCATCCAGTCAGTATTGCATTTCCGTTTTGTGCGTTTCTTGTTGTATTTTTTTTCTTTTTTCCTGCTACAGTGTTCTCGTTTCAGAAGAAGAAGAAAAGTTTAGTTTAGCAAGTATCGTTGAAAAAACCCCCCCCCGAGCACGTGCAGATATAATGCGTCTGAAGTGCATCTTCGATTTTAGTCTTCTGTTGATATGCTCCTGCGATCCGGTTTCCTCTGGCTCTCCTTTTTTCAACCACCAGAGAACGCCACCCACCCCCGGACGACAGTCATCCTTCTTGTTCCACTGCCCCTCCGTCTACAAAAGAACACCGAGATAACAAGGCGTGACGTGGCACCTCTGTCCGTTCTTCTCGTGCTTTTCATTCTTTCCTTTGCAGGACCAGGCAGCAGGGGATAGACTGTCGTCCGCCCGGGTTAGCCGTTCGGTTCGCTGTCGTCGTCGTCGTGCTCTTCGCTCTGCCCGCCGCCCCTGCCGCTGCCACCGTTGAATTTGTCGCACCCAGCGTCGCTGTCAGCAGGCCCCGTTTCGGGGGCGGCGTTGGGTCGTGCATTGTCGGGCAACGGGGGCGGCGGCGAGGAGGCCAACGCGGCAGGTGGCAGCGGAGACGATGCCGATGCCGATGCCGATGCCGATGCAGGCGCCGCAGTCCGCGGCACCGGCTGGATCGTGGCCGCAGCCCGGCGATGGGTCGAGTGTGCGGCCGGCGCCGCGGGCGAGAAGCGCGGAAACTGCTGGTTCAGCAATTGGTCGTGGCCGCCCTTCAGGCCGACGTGCTACTGTCTTCTTCCAAGAAGAACTGGGGGTTGTCAGTATAGAGGAAGGGCACTGCGAGGAAGAAGGAAGAAGGAACGTACGTAGTTCCCGCTGGCCTTCTGGTCCTGGTCCAGCTGCGAGTTGGCCTTGTTGATGCGCGGGCGGTAGTTGGTCGGGTCGCGGCGGAACGTGACGTCGAGGTTCTTGAGGAACGAGTTGCAGCCGGTCAGCAGCGATTCGGGCGTGTTGGCGCGGGCGTCAATGCCCGGCTTGCCGTCAAAGACAATGACGCGGTCGGCCAGGTACGTGGCCATGATGAAGTCGTGCTCGACGATAAAGGCCGTCTTCTTGGTGTGCATGATGAAGCGCTTGATGACGCGCGCGGCGATGATGCGCTGCTCCGAGTCCAGGTAAGCCGACGGCTCATCGATCAGGTAGATGTCCGCCGGCATGCCCAGTGCCAGCACAATGGCCACGCGCTGCAGCTCACCACCCGACAGGTTCTTGACCTCCTGATTGATGAAGTCGTCCAGCTTGAGTGGCTTGACCACGTCCGTCTGGAACTGCGGCGACAGGTACGCCGGCCGGATCCGCTTGAAGAAGAGCTGCATGACCGTGCCCTCGAACTTGGGCGTGATCGTCTGCGGCTTCATGCTGATCTTCATCTCCGGCACGCGCCGCGTGCCGTCCGGCTTGAGCACGCCCGCCAGCAGCCGGCAGAACGTCGTCTTGCCCGTGCCGTTCTCGCCCATCAGCACCAGGATCTCCGAGTCGGTGAAGTCGCCGGACTCAATACGCAGCTTGAAGTTGCCCAGCGTCTTCTCCATCGCCGGGTACTGGAATGCGCGCGAGCGGTCCGCAATGAACTCGTCGGCACCCTCCGACAGCTTGAACGTCAGCGACTCCTGGCGGAACCGCAGGTTCTCCGTCGGGATGTGGCCGTCCAAGAAAATGTTGATGCCCTCGCGCACCGAGTGCGGCAGCGTCACGACACCGTACACGGCTGGCTGGCCGTAGAGAACGCAGATGTAGTCCGACAGGTAGTCCAGCACCGACAGGTCGTGCTCGACAACGATCACGTAGTCGTCGGAGCGCAGCAGTGAGCGGATCACACGTGCCGCCGCCAGACGCTGCTTGACATCCAGGTACGACGAGGGCTCGTCAAACATGTACACATCCGCCTTTTGCACGCAGACCGTGCCGATGGCAAAGCGCTGCAGCTCACCACCAGACAGGTGGTTGACATCACGGTCCCAGATGTGGCGCAGTTCGAGGTCGTCCTGGATATAGTCCATGTTGTCGAGCGAGGCGCGGCTCTCGATCAGGAACTTGACCGTCTTGTCCGGGCCGCGAATGGCCCGGGGCAGCTGGTCAACGTACTGGGGCTTGACAATGGCCTTGAGGTTGTCCTCGAGAAGCTTTGTGAAGTAGTCTAGACGCGTTAGTGATTTTGCAACCCCCGGAGAAACAAGGTCGAGAAGATGAGAACGCACTCTGCAGCTCCGAACCACGGAAGTACTTGATCACGTCCTCCCAGTCCGGTGGGTTCTCGAAGCGACCCAGGTTGGGCTTCAGCTTGCCGCTGAGGATCTTCAATGCCGTACTCTTGCCGATACCGTTGGTGCCGACCAGACCAAGAACCTGGCCAGGCCGCGGCATGGGCAGTCGGTGCAGCTTGAAGCTGTTGGCCGAGTAGCGGTGCGTGACCTGGCTTTCGAGGTTGGTAGGCAGATTAATGATGTTGATGGCGCCAAAGGGGCATTTCTTGGGGCAGATGCCGCAACCAATGCAGAGGGACTCGGAGAGGAACGCGATGCGCGATTCGGGGGTCACCTCAATGCAGAGCTTGCCGCTACGCACAACGGGGCAGGCCTTCTTGCACTCCTGCCGACATTTCTGGAAAAAGGTCAGTCTTTCGGTCTCTTGCCCTGGTATCGATCACGTCTAACACACCTTTGGCTTGCACTGTACGCAACGAGAGACTATGTTAGCAACTGTTCGACTTTGCGTACACGATCTGCACGTTTGCACGACCAGACCGGGCCAGCCGCGTCGGTCACGGAATGTGGCATTTCACCCGGCTTCAACGCTGGAGACATCAAGGACATACCTTGTCGCTGCTGACAATGGCAATACTGGCGAGGGTTAGCAGGGTGGTCAGCGCAGACGTGTTCTGGATGCAGAGGACAACTCACCGAGTGAGTTTGTCGGACATCGTGACGGATTGCTGGTTTTCTTTTCTTTTCTTGTAGTTGTTTTCTTTTCCTTTTCTTTTGTTTTCCTTTCTCCTTTCTTCTTATTTTGTTTTCTTTTCTTGTTCTCCGTTTGTTTTATTTTGATTTTTCTTCCTCGCCAAAACAAAGATGTCAAAACGAAAACAGTGCGGAACTGACAACGAAACTAAAGAAGAGAAAAACAAAATGCACAATCGAAGCGAAAGACAATCGTAACGTTGGAAACGGACCAGCACCCCGCGCGATGCAGGTCTTAATTTTTTTTTAGTTTTGCCCTTTGTGGTGCTAGGGCGCTGTGCGGGGCTGTCGTTCCTCAAAGATCAACAGCGGCTTTTGGCGCCAAGTCATCTTCATTTAGGGGAAACTGATAGGCTGTTGCGCGCTATGGCTGCATTCTGACCGCTTCAATCTTAATCCGCGCCGTTCTCGCAGGAGAAAGCAACGACTCGCGCAAAGCGAAGCCGCACCTTTTACAACATTTTCCCATCAACTCGTGCTCTTCCCATTGTAGTCTTTTATTCTCCCTCAGATTTACCTTGAGGTTTTCCTTTTCCTCCAACACGCACAGAGCCTGCTGCAGAATTGTATTCTTTGTGCCAATCCCAGCCAAAAGTTCAGTTAATGACTAACCAAATACTGCACGGTGATTGGCCCGCAGCAGGGGCTGAGCATTACCGCCCTGCGATTTTTTTGCGAGTATATCCGCCGGAGCTCCTCCCTACATTTTTCACACCTTCCCTACTGCTATTTCCCCTAATCGATCGACGCCCTCCATCCTCACAACCACAACCACGCCCCGATTTTCGATTACCGACCTCGGGCAGAGACTCGAGCTGCTCTCTCCTGCTTAGATGCCATCTGTATAACTATTCACTGTGAGTGAACCCCTCACACCGCCCACCCTTCTGCCGCACTCTTACCGGTCTTGCTGCCGGGTTCTTGGTTTCTTTCATCAAGATGGCCCATATCAAGGCACATGCATCGCGCCCATCACGCGTATCTTGTGACAGGACCGTGACGAGACGCGACGATGGGCCTGCAGGGCCTATAACTACTGCCGCAAAGACCCCCGATGCTCTGTGCTGCGTTGCCAAGCCCCCGGTGGTATGCCGTCCATCGCCGGCATCGCCAAACTGGGTCTGCCATCACGGTCCGATGGTCCTTTGCGACAAGTTGTCTGCCGGGGCTGGGACAACTGCAATACAGCCATCACAAGTTGTTTTGACGTCGCGGGACCCTGCTGAATACGCTCGTTGTCTTGGCTTATCTCTGCGTGCTCCCTGCGTGCTTCTGTCCTCCGGCTAACCTTGCCGTCGTTCCCCAGACACACTCCCGATCCTATGCTGCGCCATGTCGGCATCTCCAGATCCAAGTCCAGTCAATGGATACACATCTTTGGCACAAACCCCGGCTGCACACGGTACGAACGATCATATGAGCGACAGCGATCTTAGCGACGTTGAAGCTGCGCACGCCGACAAGCCATCACGCACCGACGCCGATGCCGATGCCGATGCCGAAGGCGACGCCGATGACAGCATGGTCAATGGCAATCACTCGGATGGTTATACCGCTGCCCAGAACGATTATGAGGATGTACAGTCGGAGTCTAGTGCTCCCGACGCGTCCGACGATGCCGATTTCGAAGACCGTGATGCCGATGCCGACGCCGACCCGGATGCTCAAGCCGGCCACTTCGACGATGATGAGTCCGAGTCATCAAGCGACGCACGGCGAGCGCCTAAGCGCAAAGCAGTCTCCCAAATCGAGGAGGACTATATGAGAAGCAACCCGGAGCTCTATGGACTGCGAAGAAGCGTACGTGCTGCCTGCCCTCGTTGGGCTGCCGTATTCTTCTGCGCCATTTCATATATCTCTTTACTGTCGCTGACGTGATTCAACAGTCTCGACCAGTTCAACGGCGCACAACTGTGAGTATATATCTCACCTTCGTACCTCCGCGTTTATGTCTACGCTGCTGCTCGACGCCAGACTGTTAACATGGCCCTGCAGATCCTGTCCGATGATGACGATGACGACTCGGAAGACGAACCGGTCTCCCGCCGGAAACCAAAAAAGAGACGGTTGCTTGAATCATCTCGACAATGTGAGTGATATTGATCCTTCACTTGTTTTGCACACATCTCAGACCTGTTTTCTCCTCCACCTGCTCCCTATTTATCCTTGTGTCAACGATGCATTACGCCATACACCAGTCCCTGGTGCCAATTCCCCTTGCGCTCTGTAATGTACACATTACTATCGCCAATTCAAAAGACTAACGCAAACGCCAGCTTCTAAACGTGGCACGCCTGCCCGGCACGCGTCTCCAGATGACTCCGGTTCTGACAACTACGGCGGGGCTCGGGCTCGGAGCTTTCAAAAGAAGGCACGACGCCAACGAGAAGCACAGCCAGCACTGGTGTACGGCGAAAAGCGCTGGTCTAACCGCCGTGCTGCACAAGTGACTGCTGGCGCTTACAACGAAAGCGACTTTGACGACTTGGACGACGAAGAGCCAGCACCCACCTATTGGCAGCCTGAGGTTGAGGACAACTCACCCTACATAGAGAAAATTGTCCGCCACCGCGAGAAAGAAGGCGTTGAGCTCACGCCCGATTCCACCCGGCACGACTACGAATACTATATCAAGTGGCAGGGCAAGTCGCATCTGCATGACACGTGGGAAACGACCGACTCTGTGGCCGGCTTCCGCGGCTTCCGCCGCCTCGAGAACTACTACCGGAAGTTTGTCGAACCGGAGCTGGACATGCGCTTTGGTGGCGATGATTACAGTCCTGAGCAGCGTGAACAGTGGCTGCTGGACCGCGAACGCGAAGAACAAGCCCACGAAGACTACACCAAGGTCGAACGTGTTGTGGCCAAGCGCAAGGGCGAGGAAGGCGTTGAGTACTTCGTGAAGTGGAAGGGGCTACAATACGACGAATGCACCTGGGAGGCTGCCAGTGTTGTCAGCTCACACGCCCAGGACATGATCGACCAGTTCCTAGACCGCAGCTCGCGGTCGTGGACGTCGGATCGCACCGAGTCTAGTCTCACAACGCGATCGCGCATGACCAAGCTCGACAAGCAGCCAGCCTACATAAAAAACGGCCAGCTGCGGGAGTTTCAGATGAAGGGCCTCAACTTTTTGGCCCTCAATTGGACTCGCGGGAACAACGTCATCCTGGCCGACGAGATGGGTCTGGGCAAGACGGTACAGTCCGTCTCCTTTCTCAGCTGGCTCCGCAACGAGCGTCGCCAGGAGGGCCCTTTCCTCGTTGTTGCTCCTCTGAGCGTCATCCCTGCCTGGTGCGACACGTTCGCCCACTGGACACCCGATCTGAACTACGTCGTTTATCTCGGCCCTGAGGCGGCGCGAAGCGTCATCCGCGACTATGAGTTGCTGGTAGATGGAAACCCCAAGAAGCCCAAGTTCAATGTCCTCGTCACCTCGTACGACTTCATCCTTCAAGATTGGGAGTTCCTCCGCAACATCAAGTGGCAGGTACTCGCGGTCGACGAGGCCCATCGTCTCAAAAACCGCGAATCCCAGCTATACAACCGGCTAGTCAGCTTCAACATCCCATGCCGCGTCCTTATTACGGGCACTCCCATTCAGAACAACCTGCACGAACTTTCTGCCCTACTAGACTTTCTCAATCCTGGGAAAGTCGTTATTGACGACGAACTGGTACAGCTCGGTCAGACAGACGCCAAGATGGATGAGGCCGACGACACCGAAGAGAAGCGAATTGCCACCCAGCAGAAACTGACGACTTTCCATGCGGCCATTGCTCCCTTCATCTTACGCCGGACCAAAGAGACGGTCGAATCCGACCTGCCACCCAAAACAGAAAAGATCATTCGGGTCGAGCTGTCCGACTTGCAGCTCGAGTACTACAAGAACATTTTGACCCGGAACTACACGGCGTTAAGCGATGCAAGCGGCGGCCACAAACAGTCTTTGCTGAACATCATGATGGAGCTGAAGAAAGTCAGCAACCACCCCTACATGTTTGGTGGCGTTGAGGAGCGGGTTCTGAAGGGCAGCCAGCGGCGGGAGGACCAGATTAAGGGTCTTATCACCAGCAGCGGCAAGATGATGCTACTTGACCAGCTTCTGAACAAGCTTAAAAAGGACAACCACCGCGTTTTGATTTTCAGCCAGATGGTCAAGATGCTCGACCTCCTTGCCGACTACCTCCGTGTCCGGGGTTATCAGTTCCAGCGTCTCGATGGCACGATCCCTGCTGGCCCGCGACGCATGGCCATCAACCATTTTAACGCCGAAGACAGCGACGATTTCTGCTTCTTGTTATCCACGCGTGCAGGTGGCCTTGGCATCAACTTGATGACCGCTGACACTGTCATCATCTACGACTCGGATTGGAATCCCCAGGCCGATTTACAGGCCATGGCGCGTGCGCATCGTATCGGCCAGAAGCGTCCAGTCAACGTCTACCGTCTTGTCGCCAAGCAGACCATCGAAGAAGAAGTCGTGAAGCGGGCTCGCAACAAGCTGTTCCTCGAATATCTGACGATTCAGGCCGGCGTGACGGACGAGGGCAAGGAGCTCCGTGAACAGTTCCGTGAGAAGGGGCTTCAGATGGACGAAGCCAAGACGGCTGATGACATCCAAATGATCTTGAAGATGCGGTCGCAGAATCTGTTCGAACAATCGGGTAACCAGGAAAAACTGGAACAACTCGATATCGACAGTATACTGGAGAATGCCGAGGTCACCAAGACGAATGTCGACGACAAACTCAATCTGAGCAGCGGCGGCATCGACTGGGATAATTGGATGCAGGTTACCGATGTCAAGGTGGATGAGCTGGCTTTGGATTGGGACGACATCATCCCAGCGGATCAACTAGCTGCTATCAAAGCTGACGAAGAAAAGAAGCGCAACGAAGAATACCTCGCCAAAGCCGTGGAGGATAATGCTCCGCGTCGAGCCACGTTGAAGAAGCGCAATGGCAATGGTGGTGGCATGACCGACTCAGACCGTGCGGAACGCTTGGCGAAAAAGCGGCAGCGCGAGAAGCAGGAGCAGGAAGAGTATGAAGAACGGCAGGCGGCACTGCGCGATCCACGGCGGCCGCTCAACGAGAAGGAAACACGCAACCTTATTCGGGCGCTGTTCCGGTACGGCTCTATGGAAGACCGCGGCGACGAGATCATCGTCGAAGCACGACTCGTTGACCGCGACCGGGACTTCGTTGCTGGTGTTGTGGATGACCTTGTTTCGATCAGCAGACAGGCTGTTGATGCCAACCAAGCACGCATGCGCGAGGAGCAGGAGAAGTTGGGCAAGTCACTGTCGCGGAAAGACAAGAAGGCTGTTCTCGTCGACTTTGGCGAAGTGAAGAAAATCAACGCTGAGACCGTTGCAGAGCGGCCGCCGCAGCTGCGGTTGCTGCGGCAAGTGATCGAAGAGCACGGCAATCCGCGTTCGTTCCGACTGCACGACGCGACCAAGTCGGCGCACTATACGTGCGAATGGGGTGCTCGTGAAGACGGCATGCTCCTTGTCGGCATCGACCGGTATGGGTTTGGTGCGTGGGCGCAGGTCCGCGACGACCCAGAGCTGGA
Organism: Ceratocystiopsis brevicomis; assembly: GCA_002778105.1. NCBI lineage: Eukaryota > Fungi > Ascomycota > Sordariomycetes > Ophiostomatales > Ophiostomataceae > Ceratocystiopsis > Ceratocystiopsis brevicomis. The sequence continues at coordinate 111,469 of PCDN01000017.1, forward strand.
CATGGCGGACAAATGCTTTCTGGAGGAGCACCGGGTGGAGAAGAAGGAAGAGCGCAAGAAGGGCGAGGACAAGATTGTCCAATCCCCGGGCGCTGTTCACCTGGTGCGGCGCGCAGAATACCTGCTGTCGGTGCTGCTGGCAAAGTACTCAGACGACGTGGCGGCGCAGAGGGCGGTCGAAAACCACCACCGGAGCAAGAAGGGCGGCTCAGCAAACGGGCACCGGCGCAACGAGCTGTCTCGGTCGCCGGCGCCGTCCATGGCCATGTCGAAGCGACCGGGCCAGGGCTTGAAGGACCGGCAGCGTGACCGGCCGATTTCCAGCAGCGACTACCTCAACCTACGGCCGTCGAACAACGGCGGCGAGCGGCTCTTGACGCCACGTAACGACTTCAAGCGCAAGCACGAGTTCGAGCGCAGCGGCAGCCATCACGATGAGCGGGACCGCAAACGGCGTCTAACGGAGGGCGGCAGTGGCGACCACCGGCGCGAAGGCAGTAGTGCTTCCAATGGCGTGGGCAACGGTGGCGGCAGTGGCGGGTCGCGAGATGTGCCGGCTAAGGACAAGGAGAAGCGGAAGAAGCTGGACGCGGAGACGCTCGAGCGACTGAAGAAGGCGCAGGGCAACGCGGTGCAGCGGTTCGGGGAGCTTATGAAGCTCGATGATGACAAGCTCGACTATAGCGACGACGAGCAGGTGATGTGGTCGCTGCTGAAGCCGGTGCGGCGCAACTTCAAGAACATCATGGAGACCACGCCGGAGCGGGTGGAAAAGGCCAAGGAGCGGGCGGCGATTATGGGCAAGGAGCTGCGGCAGATTGGCGACTGCCTTTCAGGGCTGCGCAAAAACCAGGCCGTACCCACCGAAAAGCTGGATGCGTTGATGCCCCGCTTCTGGGATTTCCTGTCGTCGATCTGGCCGATTAACGATTTCGCGGTGTCGGGCAGCCAGTTGTCCAAGATGTACGAGGCACTCCGGGCCAAGGACGACCGCGGAAGCAAGGAGAGTAAGGGGGAAGGAGGCTCTTCGGAGAAGCCAGCCGGCCACCGCGACGATCTTGAAGACGGCGAAATCGAGAACGGGCGAGACCTGCGCCGCGAGCGGGAGCGGGAGCGGGAGCGGGATCGAGAGAACCGGGACATCCGTGACCGGGATCGGGATCGGGACCGCGACCGGGATCGTGACCGCGACCGCGACCGGGCCCGCGACAGGGATCACGACCGCGACCGGACACGAGACGCATACCGGGATCCGCGCCGCAACACCATCCTCGGTGACCTGCGACGTGACGAACGCTATGGCAACAACAACAGCAGCAGTTCTTCAATGGCGCCGTTTTCTCTGAACCCCAACGGCAGCGACCGGTTGCTGCATCAGCGCCACAGCAGCGTCGGCAGTGGCAGCGCCAGCGGTGGCTACGGGATGCCGCACCGGGACTGGGATCGACTACGGCCGACGCCGTGGCAACAGCAGCAGCAGCAACAGCATCAGCAGCAAGCATCGTCACGGCCACACCCGTATTGAGGGGGTCGGACGGGGTCGGCGTTTGTGGCGTGTGGCCTGGCTCTCTGGAGGCGAGAGCCTGAGAGGTGATAGTGGTGCATGTGTCTACGATTTGTGTTTCCTGGATGTGTTTGGATCGATCGTTGGCTTTCCGACGTACTTTTGCAGCCTTTGTTTCTTCGTCTTCTTATTCTTTTCTTGTCTTACTTGGCCACCGCATTATGTTTGGCGTTAAAAGGTTGTATTGTGTTATCATACACGCACAGAGATGGAAAGGGAAAGAAAAGAACGATTGATACCAGCATTCGCCAGTGGAGTTTTCTCTATTTTTATCACAAGACACCTTTGTTGAATTGGCTAGTGGTTTTCCGCGGTGGCTAGAATCAGTCGCCCCGAGCTTCGTTCCGCTGCAGGACACGTGGTGGTCTTCTTTGGCTGGGCGACCAGCCAGCCGCCAGCCGTCGCTGGGCACCATGGAGCGCGGCCGGGGAGTAGACGGTGAGGAAAGAGCCACTGGAAGAGAGAATACGGCTGCCCTTCGGACCTTGCCCCGCACACAATGCTCCGTGGAATGCATAGGGAAGCAACACCCGGACAGCTGGACTGGAGCCCGGGCCCTTTGTGTATCGTCGTTTCCTCACCAGAAATGAAGGGAAAGCAACATAGACCCACCCTAATCAAAGGAGGTGAAGACGAGCGCAAGTACTTTGTGTGGAAAAGTGTATATACCGGCCGCATCTTCACTGCCGGTGGTTTTGATTCCTCTCTTTCTCTTTTTTTACGAGCATCTTAGTACTTAATTAGTACCACTCTCCTCGTGTTCCTCTCCAGCTGCTCGTCTCTAAGCTGTACGTCACCTCCCCCCTCTTCCTTCCTTGTCCCGCGTGACTCGCTTTTTCCCGGCCGTGCAGAGAAAGAGAGACTGCCCAATCCGAGCGAATCGCTCTATGGCCGCTTCCTTTTATCCCTTCTGCCGTGCACACCTGCCCTGGTTTTCTTCTTTTTTCCCATGATGCCCCTCGTTCCTTCCTTCCCTTACTTACACATCCCGCAAAGCTTGGCTGTCGTGCCTCTATTGCCTATTACGTCAACTAAGCTAACAACACAGCTGTCACCTGCAGAAAGAGCGACCCTGGAAACTAAAGATACAAAAACCGGCTTCTTCTTTCAGCCCCTTCTTTCTTCGCTTCCGTTCTACTTGTTTACGTCTGTGCGGATTCCCGCGCTTTTTTTTCTTTAGATCGATCTCTACGCCGTCCACCACCCCACTCGCCACTACCGCCTTTTCTCCTCCCCAGCTCCATCGTAGGCGTGTCTTTTCCCTTTTCCACTTGAGACCGCCCACCGCCCTTTTGTCGTTCCGCCGATTTATTCTTTGTTGCCTCTTTTTTTTTTGGTTCTCGAGAATACATAGCAACACCATTATTTCGTCGTCCCGTCTTCCCATCCCAGACAACGACCATGGCATCTTTGAAAAGCGCATTGCCCGCACGCCTCAGCGAGGGCAATGGCTTCGACGAGCCTCGGCACCATGGCAAAACCCAGTCACACATGGTGCGTTTCTTTAGCTATGCAGCCCCTTTTTCTCTCTCCCGTGCCTCTGTTTCCGTGCTCTCTTTTGTCCTGCTTCTGGTCGCTGACAAGCTCCCCCTCTCCCCCGTCCCTGCAGGCCTTTGAGAACACCTCGACCAGCATTGCCGCCGCCCAGATGCGGAATGCTCTGACCGCCCTCTCCGAGTCCGTCACGGATCCCGCAGAGCGAAAGGTGAGAGAAACCGCACCCCTCCCGATGCGTCTCGACGTTTCCTCTGACCGGCCTTAGCTTTTCGAGACCGAAATGGACAACTTTTTCGCCCTCTTCCGCCGGTATCTCAATGATAAGGCAAAGGGCAACGCGGTGTAAGCAAACGAGACGAGTCCCCGCCCGCCGGCGCCGAATTGGAGGAAGCCCTGTTCGTGCTGTTTAAGTCGCTAACCTATCTATCTCAGCGATTGGGATCGGATCGCCCCCCCTGCAACGGGCCAGGTCGTTGACTACGACGACCTTGGCAACTCCGAGGGCGTTGCCTTCCTCAACAAGCTGGCAGTTCTGAAGCTCAATGGTGGTCTTGGTACCTCCATGGGCTGTGTCGGTCCCAAGTCGGTGATCGAGGTTCGCGACGGCATGTCCTTCCTCGACCTGTCCGTCCGTCAGATCGAGTACCTCAACCGCACCTACGGCTGCAACGTCCCCTTTCTCCTGATGAATTCATTCAACACCGACGCCGATACTGCCGCTATCATCAAGAAGTACGAGGGTCATAACGTAGACATTCTCACTTTTAACCAGTCGCGCTACCCGCGCATCTTTAAGGATTCGTTGCTGCCGGTGCCAAAGTCCGTTGACGATTCAACGGAGGGCTGGTACCCCCCTGGCCATGGCGACGTCTTTGAGTCGCTATACAACTCGGGCGTACTTGACAAGCTGATTGCCCGCGGCATCGAGATCATTTTCCTTTCCAACGTTGACAACTTGGGCGCCGTTGTCGACCTGCGCATCCTGCAGCACATGGTCGAGACCAAGGCCGAGTACGTCATGGAGCTCACCAATAAGACCAAGGCCGACGTCAAGGGTGGCACGATTATCGATTACGACGGTTCCGTCCGCCTGCTCGAGATTGCGCAGGTCCCCAAGGAGCACGTCAACGAGTTCAAGTCGATCAAGAAGTTCCGCTACTTCAACACGAACAACATCTGGATGAACGTCAAGGCAGTCAAGCGGGTGGTTGAGGACAATGAGCTGGCGCTGGAGATCATTCCCAACGGCAAGACCATCCCCGGTGACAAGAAGGGCGAGTCGGACATTTCGATTATTCAGCTCGAAACTGCCGTCGGTGCTGCCATCCGCCACTTTAAGAACGCCCACGGCGTCAACGTGCCGCGCCGTCGCTTCCTGCCTGTCAAGACCTGTTCGGACCTGATGCTTGTCAAGTCTGATCTGTACACTGTTAAGCACGGGCAATTGCATCTGAGTGCCAACCGGTTCGGTGACGCTCCGCTTATCAAGCTGGGTGGCGACTTCAAGAAGGTGTCGGACTTCCAGAAGCACATTCCTTCTATCCCTAAGATCATCGAGCTCGACCACCTGACCATCACCGGTGCTGTCAACCTTGGCCGTGGTGTCACGCTCAAGGGCACCGTTATAATCGTGGCCACCGAAGGCAGCACCATTGACATCCCGCCAGGCTCGATTCTGGAGAACGTCGTTGTCCAGGGCAGTCTGCGGTTGCTGGAGCATTAGAGCGTGAGGCTCGGGTGCAGGGAAAAGCAGGGAAAAGCAGGGTTGCGATCCTTTGAATTGAATTTGCCCTCTGGCTCTCTTGGTTTTTAACATTTTTTTTTTTGATACGCTTCTGTTTTTGTTCTGCCTTTTGATACTACTGGGTTCCCATAGGTTCACCGGCCGGTGCTTTTAGTTACTATCAGTATACTTAATCCCATGCTTGGATGTCCAAGATGCCTAAACAAATGAGACGTGCCTTAGTAGGTGGTATATTATTGTTCTATTTCCAGCCAAAAGGAAGGGGTTGGTATCGGCTTCACGCTCCACCTGTAGTTGCTGAGGTCGGCCCACCACTGCCGCCGCCGCCAGCGACTGTCGTCGACGAGGTCGCGCTGATGCCACCGGCCGTAGATCCAGACGTTGCGGCATTTCCCCTAGAGCTGCCATCTTCGCTCTTTACTGTGGCGAGCCGGCTGCTGCCGCCGGGGCCGCCGCCGCTGTTTTTGCCCAGTCTCCCGGCCTTGCTGCTGCCACCGCCGCCGGCCTTCATCTTCTCCGTGCACACTGGGCAGTACCAGGTGCCGTTGGGTTCGCTCTCCAACCCAACACACGACCAGTGGAACCACTCGTATGGACAGGCTTCGTTGTCGCATGCCACCATGTCGCCGAAGCTCACGTTCTGACACAAGCAGTACTTGTTGTCGTCCCCAGCCTCGTCATCGTCCACATCCATCCGGTCGTCGTTTGACGCGGCCATCGCTGCATGCCCGCCGCTGCCGGCACTGCCTTTGACGCCGTGACCGCCACCGCCCCGCCCAAACCCACTTCCCCGACCGAAGCCTCCCCGGCCTCCGCGCCCGTGGCCAAGTCCGTGCTTTGTCGCCACCCCAGGCCCGGATCCACCACCAGGTCCGCCCCGGCCCGCCCCAAGACTGCTATTGCCGCCTCCGCCCTGGCTTCCAGCGCTCCCGGCACCGGCTGAATCGCCGCCGAACCCGCTGGCGCTGGCACTGTCCCTTTCCCGCTTCACAAACGGTTGGGAGGACCCTTCACGAGAATTGCTACCGCCACCACTACCGCCACTACCACTGGCATGCCCAGCATTGGAGCCTGAGCCGGTGCCGTTATGTGGCCAGGCCCGTATCGGTGTGCCGCGGTTCGACGATAGATTCGAGTCGGATTCAGATGCTGCCTCAGAGAGCTCGGACTCAGCAGTCGAGGATGTAGAGTGCCTTGCAGAACGCTTAGCTCGGCCGGAGCCCGCCTTCAGGCCGCTGCCGTTAGCAGCGCCGGCTTTCCTCCGCCCGGGACCAGCCTTCTCTGTGGCCGCGGCGCCTCCTGTTGACCCCGTAGCCACACCCAACGCCGCGCCAAATTTGCGCCCAACACCACCGCCTGCACCCCCCTTAGAGGTGCCGCGCGGCCCAGCACTACCGGCTCGCTGTGCGCCGGCGGCCGTCTGTGAAGACTTTGGCGTGCCCGGTCCCAGGGACGAGTGGCGTGCGAGTCCGTTCGAGGAGGGCTGTGCAAGATGGGCGTGCGAGCTGTTAGCACGCACACCACGCTTGGTGCCGATTCCACCGGCGCCAGCAGGGCCGGCTGAAGTTTCGCGCACTTGGCGGACATGGTGCATACTGGCCGTAGGACTTGCTGGTGCGGATGCCGCATGTCCCTGCTGTGTCTGGGTCTGTCGCAGTTGCGTGTGGCTTGCGCCGCGACCATAGCCGCTACCGCTGCCGTTTCCCGTGTTGGCCGCACCGCGGCCTGCAGCAGATGCGCCGGAGCCAGCAGTGGGTGTTGTTCCCCTGGCCTCCTTTATTGCACTCCCGATGACCGAAGCAGGTGTAGCTGCAGATTCATCCGCTGCTGCGGTGATGGATGCACCATGGGGGGGCGTCGTGGATCCGGCGACGGCGGTCGTATCAGCAGCGGCGGCAAGTGTGGATGTCTTGTTCGCGGCGCTGGGGCGCAGGATGGAGGGCATTTCGTCGGGGTCGGTGAAGCCGGGTTCGTTGCGGTCATACAGCTGCTTGATCTGCATGTCCAGCTGGCGCGTATGGCGGTCGATAATGGCCTGCATCTTGTCGGCAAGGGCAATCTTCTCTTGGGCGAGGACCTCGGCCTTGTCGTAGTTTTCGACAATGGCTTTGCGGTACGCTTCCTCGCGGGGGTTGTGCTCATGGCTGCCGTTCTGCTTGATGAACTTTTGGATGCGGCCATCGCGCTCCTCGATGATGCGGATGCACTCGCTATACTGGCGGTCGCGGTCGGCAATTTCGTCTTGGAGGAACCGGAGCTCTTCAGGCAGGTTGGCCACGCGGTTGGCCCAGTCGTCCAAAATAAGCGACGGGTCAAGCGCTTCGCCACCCGGCGGCGGCATCCTCGTGACGAAGTCAATGGAGAGGTCGTCTCTGGGCATCGTGTCAACGGCCACTGTGGGCGAGGAAAAGACAAGAGTCGGTCCCAGCAGGGTAGGAAAGACGAGGCGCAAAGGCAAGAGAACAAGACCGAGTGGCCATGGACAAGCGCAGCACTCAGATAGAGAGGCACAGGAAATGAACAGACTTCTGGACCAAGAAAACGAGAACGGTAAAGGTGCTAGCTAATGCAGGCCGAAAGCAACCAGTAAGAAGGAAGTGGGAAAGGCGAGAAATCGCGAGGAAAAGCAGGCAATCACAGGCCCATGTCAACAGAAAAAACAGTGGGACGTGCTCACCTCCTTGTAAGTACTATGTAACTGGGCGCGGGGCGCACTAGTAGCTGTGTGCTCCGGTATAGACAAGGGAAACAGCAAATGCACAAGGCAGCAAGCAGCCCTATCCAATGGCCTGAAGAGGAAGGAAAAACAGAAGCTTTTATGACCGGGATAGACAAAAAAGAGAGAACGTGATTCGGCGGGGTAGGGGGTAAAGATACTGTGACGTAGATGTCAGGGAAAGAGCAAGAGACGGATAATGCAACCTAAGGCAAGACCGGCTGGCCGGAAAGAGCAATACCCAAAGCGTGTTGAAAAAAGAAAAAAAAAACAACCCAGAAAGAAACTGGGAAGGAGATGACGCGAAAAGAAAAAAAGAGGATGTGAAAATGCCGTGGAGAAGAAGGAGCGGGTGTACGCGAAGATGGGGAAGGCGAGAGAAGTTCAAAGGACAGAAAAAGTTTCAGCCACAGTTGTCGAGATACCCGATGAAGAGGCAATTAAGCGCTAGTCTATATGAGGCATAGTTTGTAGATGTCAACCGATCCTCGGAAAGGCTGTTCTGTTCTCACTGGCGACCACATTTCGACATTTGGCGACCGGTGATTCTTGACCCCAGTGTTGAACTCGCACTTCACCCCGTTATTTTCCTGTATTATTATAGAAGGGATATTTCTCTGCACGGCTCCCTGCTCCGTTGGGGCGACGCGGCCCAAAAACACCGCCAACGACGACTTCGACCACTTTTGACAACTCGGAAGGCGGGAAAGCTACCCGTGCTCCCTGCAGTCATGACGAGCCTCGACACGTACCGCGTACCTTTACCAAACTACCTTCCGCACAATCTCGATGCAGCCGGACCGGCCCTGGTGGAGGAGTTCGAGCCGCTTGGCAGCCCGAGCGCGCTGGACAGCGCGGCGTTCCTGGCCAAGTCGAAACGGGCGGCGCAGGAGTATGGGATCGTGCGGCCCAAGGGGTACCGGGTGACGTTCCATACGAACCCGGAGATGGAGAAGCACCATTTTGGGCAGACGCACCCGATGAAGCCGTGGCGGCTGACGCTGTCCAAGAGCCTGATCATGTCGTACGGGATGCCGTTTGCGATGGACAACTACGTGGCGCGAGCGGCGACGTACGAGGAGCTCAACGACTTCCACTCACGCGACTACCTGGACTTTATCGCGACGGTTCTGCCAGAGCCGGTGCCGCGCGACCTGGAGAACGCGAGCCCGGACCTTAAGTTCAATCTGGGCGGGTCGGACTGTCCGCTGTTCGAGGGCCTGTACAACTACTGCTCCATGTCGGCGGGCGGGTCGCTGGACGCGGCGCGCAAGGTATGCAACGGCGAGGCGGACATTGCCATCAGCTGGGGCGGCGGGCTGCACCACGCCAAGAAGGCGGAGGCGTCGGGGTTCTGCTACGTCAACGACATTGTGCTGGCGATCCTACAGCTGCTGCGGTGTCACCCGCGCGTGCTGTATATCGACATTGACGTGCACCACGGCGACGGCGTGGAGGAGGCGTTCTTCTCGACGGACCGGGTCATGACGTGTTCGTTCCACAAGTACGACCCGCTCACCTTCTTCCCCGGCACGGGCGCGCTGGACGACAACGGGCCGAAGAACGAGCAGAACCCGGGCGCGCACCACGCGATCAACGTGCCGCTGCACGACGGCATCACGGACGAGCAGTACGGCATGCTGTTTGAGCAGGTGATCGGCGCCGTCGTGGCGCGCTTCCGGCCGAGCGCGATCGCGCTGCAGTGCGGCGCCGACTCGCTGGCGGGCGACCGGCTGGGGCGGTTCAACCTGCAGGTGCAGGGGCACGGGCAGTGCGTGGCGTTCTGCAAGCGGCTGGGCCTGCCGCTGATCCTGTTCGGCGGCGGCGGGTACACACCGCGCAACGTGGCGCGGGCCTGGTCGTGGGAGACGTCGATTGCCATCGGCGCGGAGTCGCGCATCGACCCGGTGATCCCAGTGCACACACCATGGCGCGAGCACTTCCGGCAGGTGGAGCTGCTGCCGACGCTGGAGCAGATCCTGGGCGAGCCGCGGCCGAACAAAAACCCGCCGAAGCGGATCCAGGAAATCATCCAGCACGTGCACGAGCAGCTGCGCTTTGTGCAGCACGCGCCGAGCGTGGCGATGCAAACCATCCCGCCGGACCTGGGAGGCATCCGTGACGAGGTGGAGGCGGCGCTGCGCGAGGTGGAGGAGGAGAAGGACGCGGCGCTGCGCCGGACGCGCGAAGAGGGCGTGGGCATGGCGATGGAGTACTAGGTAGGGGGTATTCGGAATGGTTGGTTATCCTCGTTGTGTTTCTCTGCACGGTGTTGGTGGCATGGCGTACTCTAAATGAATTTTGTTTTCCCTTATTTCCCGATGCGTTAAGATACAATCCCAGCAATCCAAAAAACATACACACACACACACACACACACAAGATATATGCAGACAAATGAGGCAGAAATCAACAAAGTCCAAGCAGGCTGGTTCCTTGCTTTTGCGTACGCTCCGTCACCCTGACCGTCTTTTTTTTCTTCGCTTTCTCTCTCCTACCCCCTTAGTCGAGGAAAGCATCCTCGGCCTCCTGCTCAAGCCGCTTGCGGCGGATAGAGCGCGCCTGGACGGCAACAAAGGTAATGAGGGTGGTGCCGATAACGAGGCAGATGCTGAGCAGGATCATATTGACCGGGGTGGGGTTGCCGTGGAAAACCTGGTGGAAGAGGAAGTCGAGGCCGGACTGGGAGAAGTTGCCGAGGCCAGCAAGGCAGATGATGGTGCCGTAGACGGTGCCAAAGGTACGGAATCCAAAGACCTTGGCGCTGTAGTCGGAGACGCTGGTGTAGTAGAAGGGGCGGTACAGCACAAAGATGCAGATGTTGGCGTAGGCGGCCCAGGGGCGCGGGATCATGCCGAGCACGCCGATGAGAGTGGCCACGCCGACGAGCGCGGACAGCACAATGACGGTGCTGTTGCGATCGAGAAACACGCCGATGAAGGGGATGGAGAAGAGGCCGCCGAGCGGCAGGGCAATGTCGAAAAAGTTGTTGATCTTGACCGCCTCGGCGTGCGAACCCAGCAGCGCCTCGTACTGCGGGCGGATGGTGGCGACAAAGTAGTTGATGCGCGTCATCTGGATGACGGTGAAAAGGCAGATGAGCACGAACCAGGGCGAGCGGATCTGGTCCAGCGCGTTCTTGCCGTGCAGCACGCCCCAAATTCCCGAGATCTCGTTCTTCTTCTCCTCGCGCTCGACCTGGCGCTCGGCAGGCGCCGAGCCCAGCAGCTCCTCAATGTCGGCCACGACGGACTCGCGCCGCTCGCGTGCCGCCTGCTGCAGCAGCGCCGTGTGCTCGTCGGCCTTGCCGTTGGCGCCGGTGGTGCTGCCGTTGCGCGAGGCGGGCCGGCGGGACGACGACGACGACAAGATCGGCGCGTCCTCCTCCACCTCGTCGTTGTCGTCGTCGTCGTCGTCGAGAAAGGGCTCCTCCTCGATCTGCTCAATGAGCTCACCAACGGTCTTGTAAGACTGGCGCGGCAGCAGCGTCAGCTGCAGCACGGCAATGGCGGCGGGCACAGCCAGGTACACGAGGAAGAAGCGGCGGTGGCCGAAGGCGCCGCCGGTGCGCTCGTAGATGATGCGGTAGCCGAGGAACAGCGCGCTGGACGCGTCAAAGGCGCCGGTCAGCAGGGCCAGGATCAGGCCTGAGTTGCGCGGGAAGGCGTTGGACAGCTGGAAAGACGAGATGTACGTAAACGGGCCGCCGCAGGCCAGCAGCAGGTAGCCGAACAGGAAGCCATCAAAGGGCAGCTGCTGGGCGTGGGCCAGCAGCAGGGCGCCGGAAGCCAATAAGCCGGCGCCAATCAGGCCGCACATGCGCGGGCCGTAGTGGTCGAGGATGGCGCCGACGGGCAGGGCGGCGACGTTGGTGCCGACGGCGGCAACGGTGAACATGAGGTTGAGGTGGATCTCGACGCACGTGTCCTCGTCGACGCCGGCGCGGCTGAGCGCGGTGGTGCGCAGCGAACCGTCGGCGCTGTGGGTGGCGCACACGTTGCGGTAGGCGCCTTCGGCCTTGAAGACGGGCTTGATGGCGGCATAGCCGAAGATGACGCCGGCGGCGAGCAGGCAGTAGCAGACGGTGGCAAAGACTTGGAGCACACGCTTCCACTTGGGCACCTCAAACGCGCCAATGGCCTGGATGTTGTCCTGGCGCTCGTCGACCGGATCCCACTCCTCGGGCAGCGGGTTGAAGCTCAGTTTGCGGGCGCGGAACGACTGGGTACCCGAGGCGTCGGATCCTCGGCGGGAGCCAGTTTCGCTGGGAATGTAGGAAAACGATTCCAGCGAAGCGATGCGGTTGAGAGACATGGTGAGGGATGAGGAGAGGAAGGGAAGAGAAGGAGGGGAGAAGAAGAGGAAGAGGAGGAGAAGAGGAGGAGGAGAGGAAGAGGATAGGAGGAAGAGGAGGAGAAGAGGAGGAGAAGAGGAAGACGAGGAGACGAGGAGGAGAAGAGGAAGACGAGGAGACGAGGAGGAGAAGAGGAAGACGAGGAGACGAGGAGGAGAAGAGGAAGACGAGGAGACGAGGAGGGCGAAAAAGAGAAAGCCTCGATAAAGGCCAGATGGCAGCAAAGAAGGAGACGCGAGAGAAGATAAAAGAAAAAAAACAACAACGACCCCGGCTGCAGTTAGATCAATGAGTGGAGAGCGGGAGAAAAAAAAAAGCCGTGGCTAGCCTGGTGATGCTGTCGACAGCTCGGACGTATACTCCGTACGCCGTACGGTAGCGGTGATTCGCCCCCGGTCTAGTGCCCGTGCACGTTATACTGTGACGACGTCGTTCATTCCCCCTCCCCTCTCTTTCCCGTTTCCTCTTTCGTTCTTTCCTTTCCGCTGTTTCGTTGCTCCTTCTTTTTCTGGTCTGTTTTTCTTTCCCCTCTAATCATGTCTTAACGCGTTTCTCTGGGCCTTTTGACCCCGGCCAGCTCCTTCCCCCCAGCCTGCCCTTGTCAGATAAGAGCTTTGCGGCACGGAGCAGCCTTCTGCTAGCGCCAAGCCGCCCCGGCGACGATGCGTCAGGATGCCCCCCCCGGCCCTGTTCTGCCCCGCCACCCAATCAACACCAGGCGATACCGAAGATCGAGAGAGGCACGGAAGGAAAAGAAAGCCCGCAGTCCATGCAGGCCGACCACGCTGACCCCAGATCGCATCTAGAGTATCTTCACTGGAGACGTGAATCTTTCTTTTCCTTTCTTTTCCTGTCATTTTCCTCCCCTTTTTTTTTTTTTTTTTTTTTACTTCTTTTTCTTCTTTTTTTTCTCCCACTTTCTTCCTCCCCACATGACACTTCCCTTTTTCCTTCCCGTGATAGAGTTTTCCGTGCAACATGACTTCCTGGTGGAGCGGCAGGCAAGCCATCACTCGCCCGCCAGCGCCCCGGAGGACGGAGTTTGCCGCTTGGTGCGGGCCTGCCGCAGCACCTTGCGCCGCCAGAGCCTGCCCAAACAGGCCCTGTGGCCCCTGTGAAAATTTTTGTCAGTGGACTCTTTTACGTTGCTTTTGCTTTTTGGCTTCGTTTTCGGCCACTTTTTCCATTTCCCCTGCAAGCGCCCGGCCCGTTCTAGCTCCCCTTCGCAGACTCCGTGCTCCTTGTTCCGTGCCTCGTAAGATACTCCGTAGAGCCTCTATGCTTTCGCTTCGCCGCCATCGTGACCGTCGCACATCGGCCGGCAACGGAACGCATTCTTACATCACTGGGGATCGCTTTGTCATCCGGTGCACAGCCCACGCCCATTCTGTTCGACACATCGCCGAGCGCTGCGGAGAAGAACAGGAAGGAGGGCATCCGCGTACCTTCCTTCCCTATGTGCTGCCAAATGCGTCGCGTTTCGCGACGCGCGTTGCCAAGTTGAATAGAGAACGTAGACAGTCCAGTCCAGTCCAGTCCAGTTTTTACTTTACAAAAAATACCACGTACATATCTCTTGCCATCGAACTCGCCGGGCCAGAATCGTCCTCGTTCTTGTGGTGTGTGTATGTATCACTGGGCTATGCATGTTGTTGACGCGCCGCTACCATCTCGACCTACACTTCAGCTGATGTGTCTTATTCTAGCCGTCCCTAGTTACGACACTGCATTCAATGACATTTGCTGCTGTTTGCCTTGCAAAGTTACCGTCTGACGCTTTGCTCAAAGCTATCATTTACATCATGGGACCACCTTGCAGTTTGCTGGAATGCTGTCGACATCTCCCGACTTGAAGTCCCCGTGCCGTCACACCGGATCTGTTCTGCCAGCGCGGGAGTTTCGCAACTAAAAAGCTTGATTTCTTTGTTCAACGAAAGGGATAGATAATACGATACCAAGATCACTCGACGGGTATCCCCAACCTGCGTTCTCCACATAAATTCACGCATTTTTCCGCATTTACGAGTAAGATATCTTACAAAAGCACGGCGGCAAACCCGTTATAGTGAGTTCCGACGTCTTTGCTTTCTTTGATATTCGCAAAACCAATACTTTATAACCTACAAGTTGTCAAAGCCGCTCTCCAAAGTGCCACAGCCTCGACAACGACAGCACTCCGGAGCATGGCCCAAATTCAGGGTCCCTTTGCTGGAGAGCAGGCATGATCTCAGACATAACAGCCGACAATGAAATGCATCATCTCACGGGGCTCCGGCGACTACAACGGCATTCTCGCGAGCCCCTGCGCCTCGAGCGAGGCAATCCTGTCGTTGATTGGCCTTGCCAGCAAATCTCCTTGCACGCGCCCAGCCAAGAACCACCCTAAGCGCCCAATGCGCTGCAGCCAACCAGCGGCGGCAGACCCGTCCAGGGTGGCTTTACAGAGGAAGCGCCTGCCACTGCACTGCTCCGCAAGCTCATCAACGTTGCCGCCATGAACGGCCCCCTAGTGGCCGCCAAGCCCACGACAGGCTCTCTTGATGCCCTGTCGCGGAGCCAGCCCACCCCACAGCGGCGAGCAGTAAGAAGCCAGGAAGCGCATGCACGTCCCCTCTTTCCCCTCCATTCTCGTATCCCGCTTGTTCCCGCCTGGCCTCCTATGTGGCCGCCTCGACACGTCGCGTCCCTCTCTATTTCTTTACTTTTCTTTCTATCCTCTTCTGCTCCTCGCCTTTCTCTTTGCTTGCCTTCCACCTTCTCCCGGCTTACGGCATTGCGTTTCACAACGAGCTCTGCCTTGCTTGACCTTCATTTGACCTTTTTGCAAACCCTGGTCTTTTCCCGCACCCATCCCCCCCCCCTTTACCCCATTACCTCCAACCCGGCCGCCAAAGCGGCCGCCTTGAGAAAGCCATGGCCAGCCGATCTCGCGGCCTGCCTGAAGCAGAGCTTTTCATGAGCCGTCCCAAAGACGACTGTGACAGTCCGACCGTGGAGCCTCTTCGCATCTTCCCCGCCGACCGCTACCGGTACCCGCAGTCGGCGACGACCTCTGCCCCCGGCGCCCAGCCAGCGGCGACAACAGCCACTGCCTCTTCCTCGGCCACCAGTCTGTCATTCCCTCTTCCGCCCGGCGCCTCGAGCTCCGCCAACCCGCTACCCTACCCTGTCGACGACGAGTTGGTCCTACCGCATCAGCCATTATATCCCAACGACATGCAGCAGCCCAAGC
The DNA here is from genome assembly GCA_002778105.1 of Ceratocystiopsis brevicomis. Classification (NCBI taxonomy): domain Eukaryota; kingdom Fungi; phylum Ascomycota; class Sordariomycetes; order Ophiostomatales; family Ophiostomataceae; genus Ceratocystiopsis; species Ceratocystiopsis brevicomis. The sequence goes on from PCDN01000017.1 coordinate 126,576, forward strand.
TGAACACCGCTGCCGGCTCTGGCTACAACGATTCCCTGCCGCGCCTGAACCAGAGCCCCATCAATGAGAAGAAGCCTGGTTTGGCCGAGCGCCGTGGCGCTGTACCTGCGTCGCTGTCCCCGTCCAGCCCTATCGACTCCGACGGTCTTTTTGCCAAGCCCCTCAACCCGGCCGCACAACAGGCCAGAAAGACCCAGCAGCACCCGGCAACCTATGCCGGCAAATCCTATTATCCTATGCCTCCTGGTGCGGCCGGCCGCAGCTCGTCCGCCTCGTCCACTTCGAGCGCCACAGCCGCACCACCAGCCAGCGGTGCGTCTACCGCCCAGGCCTACAACCAACCCCAAGGCGGTCTGTCCGCGCTCCAACAGCCCATTGAGATGGACGGTGGTGGTATCAACCGCTTTGCGTCCACGTCCACCACACGCGCCAGTCGCGGCTCGCCCCCACCCCCGGAAACGCCCATTGTTGAACCGGGGGTGGTCCCAGGTGGCGATATCGAAGCACGCTATGCTGCCGCCGGAATCTCTGGCACTGCCACCCTAAACAGCCTACAGACCCCGAGCGCCGCCGCCGCCCAGCGCCTGGCCCAGTACGGTAACCATCAGCCCCCGCCAGCTGCTGCTGCTGCCCCGCCGCGTCCCTGGACGCCCACCGAGTCACCCGATAGCCAACCCCATGGACCGCCTACCGTGTATATGGGAGCAAACCCCATCCAGAACCCACCCCCCGTCACAATTTCGCTACCAGTTCACCCAGCGCTCGCGAACTCGGCGGCTCCATCTGCTAACCCGGCTACCGCCAGCAATAACAACAACAACGGCAACCCTGGGCTGCAGGTGAGCGTGCTCGAGCAGGACTTCCAGCGGATGCAGGCGTCGACACCACCCCCTGCCTATACGAGTGTGAACCCGAACGCCCCTGCCTCTTATGCGAACGAGAAGCAGCAGGCAGCACAAGCGGCGAACGGTGCCCGGCCAGCAGCCCAGGCAGGGCAAGCACAGCAACTCGCCGGGGCAGCCGTAGCCGCCACGGCAGCAGCGGGAGCCGGATATGCTCAGGCACAGCCTCAAGCACAGGCCCAAGCACAAGCCCAGGCTCAGGCCCAGGCACAAGCCCAGGCACAGGCTCAGGCACAAGCCCAGGCACAGGCACAGGCACAGGCACAGGCACAGGCTCAGGCTCAGGCTCAGGCACAAGTACAAGCGCAAGCGCAAGCCCAGGCCCAGGTTCAGGCCCAGACCCAGGCGGCTTCGACTACTTTGCCCGGCTATGGTGCAGCACAAACCTCTACTACAGCTGTGCCCTTGGCCAGCGATAGCAAATTTCCCCTTGCCGACGGCGCTGCTGCAGGTCTGGCAGGTCATCCGGCGTTTGCCAACGATGCACATGCGAGCGGCGGTAGCACGGCGGGGATGGGCATGATTGACACAAAACTTGCGCACACAGCATCATCTGTGCAGGCAAGCCTTGCGTCCCCTCCGCCGTTGCCAGAAGGGTGGATCTCACACCTGGACCAGAACTCGGGTCAGTACTACTACATCCATCTGGCGACGCAGGCGACGCAGTGGGAGTTCCCCAAGGGCCCTACGCCGCTCTACCATGACCCGACGCCGCTATCGCCCGCAACGTCCACGTATGGCAACCCACTGGGATCGCCTTTTTTGAAGCAGTCGCTGGCGTCGCCAATGTACGCACCGTCGACGCCGGGGTACGCCGAGAGCGTTATCAGCATGGCGCCTTCAACGGCCACGACCGGCTTCATGGGCCCGCCGCCCAGCGCGGGTGTGGACATGTACAAGATTGCGCCGACGAATGGCGTGTACTTCGGGCCATACCTGCGCTACGTCAACATGGACGTGGAGCGCGGTATCTGGCTTGGCAGCATTCTGATCGTGACGGATGCGCAGCAGCCGCCGACGATCCATATCCACCAGAGCGTGGACCTGTCACCAAACCCACGGCAGCTGCAGCCGTACACGATCTACACGCACCAGCGCTGGAGCTTCTACAAATACGACATGGACCTGGCCATGAGCGAAACCGGCACGGAGCGCTGGACGTACGCAGTAACGTCGCACCTGGGGTGCACGCGGTACGAGTTTGTGGTGGCCGGGCGACACGAACAGGGCTGGCGGTTCCTGGTCCACTCGGGCAACGACTTCTCGCCGCTGACCACGCAAGTGGAGCGGAACAGGCTGGGTGGGGTGGACTTTATGTGGAAGGACGTGCTGCAGCGGAACGTCGAGTGCGGCGGCTTCCACGTGCAGCTGGGGCTAGGCGACCAGATCTCGGCAGACCGGCTGTGGCGGGAGGTGCCGCTGCTGCAGCAGTGGCTGACCATCTCGGGGCGCGAGAACCGCAAGAACGTGACGTGGACGGCGCGTCATGAGGAAGACGTGACGCACGCCTTCTTCCACTACTACACGTCGCACTTTGACCAAGCGTTCTTGCGTGAGGCCTTTGCGCAGATCCCACACATCCTGCAAGTCAACGACCACGAAATCTTTGACGGCTTCGGGTCGTACCCGGCGTACATGCAGCAGACGGCGGTGTTCAAGAACATTGGGCGCATCGCGATCGAGATGTATCTGCTCTTCCAGCACCACACGACGATTGAGATTCTGCGCAACGTACAGACGGACCAGGACCTGTTCACGATTACGGGCGCGGGCTGGCACTTTGTCAAGTACCTGGGTCCGGCAATGGTGGTGGTGGGGCCGGACTGCCGGTCGGAGCGGACACAGACGCGGGTGCTGGCGGGGCCGACGTACCAGGGTCTGTTCCCCAAGGTGGCGCTGCTACCGCCGAGCGTGCAGCACTGCCTGTGGATGCTGTCGGTGCCGGTGGTGTACCCGCGGATGGAGACGGTGGAGACGCTGGCAAACACGCTGCAGACGGGCAAGAAGGCGGTCAACACGACGTACAACTTGCTGGGCAAGGTGACGAGCTCGGTGGCGGGCGTGGTGGGTGGGCGCGAGGTGGTGCAGCAGGGCTTCACGTCGGTCAAGAAGGCGATTGGCAAGTCGGGCCTGATGGGCAACGTGCTGAACAACTTTGGCGAGCTGGGGATCGCAGAGGAGCTGCGCGACCTGTGGACGCACGAGTCCAAGGACCTGGAACGGACGTATCTGATCCGGACGCTGCAGGGCATTGCGCAGCAGAAGGGCATGCGGATGACGTTTTTGTCGGGAGGTGTGTTTTGTTCTTCTCTTCTGTCTCTTTTTTTTTTCTCTTTCGCTAACCCATTAGCCGTCCACTGCTCGGGTGCTGGACTGCTGCACGACCCGTCGCACCCGTCTGACCACAAGACCATGTACCAGGTGATCGCGTCGCCGGTGGTGGGCGCGCCGGTCAGCAACTACCTGATCAAGATGCTGCACAACAACCGGCTGCTGTACGTGCCGCAGAACGGGCACGTGTCGATAAACGAGGTGTCGGACACCAAGGAGGACATGATGGAGATTTTCCAGGTGGACGCGTCGGGGGCGCCGCGCGAGCACAAGAAGCTGATGAACCGACGCAACTACGTCGCGGTCGTGGCGTACGACGCAGAGGCAGCAGCGGCGGGCGGTGGCGGCGGGGCGCTGGGTGGCAGCAACAACGGCAGCATCTACAACGGGCAGCAGGGCCTGGCCAAGCTCAGCCTGGCGGTGGACTTTGTGGTGCAGGGCGACGAGCGCAGCGGGTTTGGGGCGCCGACCAAGTACGGGCCGGTGATCATTCCGCACCTGGAGCACGGGCATTGATCGAAGTAGCTGCTGTTGGTATAATTGGGGGGGTTTTTTTTTCTTCTTTTCTTTTGTTTGTTTGCTTGCTTGTCTGCTTTTTGCGTGTAGCGTCTCTATAGCCCAAGGTTCTTAGCTCTGTGTGTCCATCCCCCCTCCCCCCCTACAGGTCAAACATCTTCTTGACCTGGGCGTAGGTGTCGTCGGGGTCCTTGACGGAGTGGCCGGTGACGCGGCTGTCGGAGTAGATCTGGTAGTCGTTGCCGCCCTCAGCGGTCTTGTCGCCGAAGAAGTGGATGGTGGTGTAGGCGATGCCATCGGGCTTCTCGGCCTCGGCCTCGAGGTGGCGCAGGCAGTAGGTCTTGTCCCAGCCGTTGGGGAAGACGTCGAAGGAGATCTGGCCGCCGATGGCAAAGGTGAGGCCGTAGTCGGGGAACTCGGAGCGCAGGGCGGCGACCATTTTTTCGCGGATGCCGTGCTGGGCGTCGTAGGCGGCGAAGGCGTTGCGCTCCTCGAGGGAGGCGTTGCGGCCGACGGGGCTGACGTTGACCATGCCGCGGCGGAACTCGACAAAGGTGCCGCGCTTGACGGGGACGTCGACGTCGGCGAGGTAGCGCAGCACAAAGTTGACAAAGCGCTTGTAGCGGTCCTCGCCGACGTGGGCGATGAAGCTGTTGGCTGGCAGGGGCTGGCCGGCCTTGAAGGCGGTCAGGCCGTTCTCGGAAAAGGCAAAGTCAAAGAGGTCGGTGACGGGGACGTCGGGAGTGCTGAGCTGCTCCTGCTGCTTGACCAGGTCGGAGCCGCCGACGAAGCCCATGGCGACCTTTTGGCGCAGGCGGTGCAGCAGGTCGAGCATTTCGGGGGTGGCATGCTGGGCAGGGGGAACTTGTCAGCCCATGAGCAAAGGGGGAGGAGGGGAAAGGGAGGGGGAGGAAGAAGAAGAGGACACACCTGCCGGGACTTGGACAGCGTCTCGTCGACGTCGAAGAGCACAATGGTGTTCTTGAGCGGGCGCTCGGCCAGCGGCGGGTAGTCTTCGTAGGGCATGGTGACGGGGATTTGGGAGAAGGCGATGAGGACAAGAGGACTGAGAGCGAAAACCACCCCCCAAAAAAAAAGAAGCAAAAGAAGACGAGAAACTGTGTGATCCGACAGCTTCGGCGCGGGGCACGCACAGAGTGGGTACGTGTCCAATTGGCAAGAGGGGCGGGGTCCTGGGCTCGATTCGCGGGGTGCTTTCTCGGCCGCCGGCGTCCGGGCCGCCACCAGGGCACGCCGGCGCGCAAAGCGGCGTCTTGTTTTGTTTGTGTGTGTGTGTGTGTGTGTGCGTTGGTTCCTGGTTCTTTTGTATTGTGCCTGTGCCTTGTCTTTTGCCCGGGGGACGTGCTCAATGACGGTTCTGGTTGGACCGGGTTTTTTTTTCCCGCTGCGGTGATGAAGAACGTTTCAGTGGCATAGACAAAAAAAAAAAAAAGACGACAAACGCTCAAGAACTTCATTCAGGCTGTGTCGCTGCATTCGACTATATTAAACGCGGAGAGGTATCATCGGTCCCGGCCTTCCTGCGCTCCCTGCCCCCTCTGCCCCCTCTACTGCTGCTCCTGCTGGCCCTGCTGCTGGCCCTGCTGCTGGCCCTGTTGCTGGCCCTGCTGCTCGTTGCTGCCGCTGCTGCCGCTGCTGCCGCTGCCGCCGCTGCTGAACAGGCCCTTGGCAATGTTGCGGCCGACGCTGGTCAGGTCGTTCTTGTTGGGCTCAGCGTTGTAGGCGGCGGCGGCGTCCTTGGCGACCTCGCCGAGCTCCTTGTAGTCGACAGAGCCCTTGGTCGAGTACTCGCCGTAGGCCTCCTTGGCCTCGCGGCCGACCTCGCCCCAGCCCGAGCCGCCGGAGCTGCTGCTGCTGCTGTTGTTGTTGTTGCTGCTGTCCGAGCTGCCCTCCTGCTTGCTGGAGAAGTTGGAGACGGCGCTCTCGGCGGCCTGGGTGAGCTTGCTGAAGTCCATGGTGGAGGATGTGTGTGTTTGTGGTTATGGTAGTGGTAGGTAGGAAAAGAAAAAGGTATGCAGCAGCTGTGTGAGGAGTACTGGAGGGTGGTGAGGGAAAAATAAAAAGAAGAAAAAAAAGGCAGACAACAACCACGATGGCTTCATCTCCTTCTTATACTTTTTTTTCTTTTTTTCTTCTTTTTTTTCCCGCGTCAGCTCCCTCCCTCCGAGCGGTCAGCCCCTCCCTCCTTCTGCTTCCGCGCAGCAGCTGTCTCTTTCCCATGCCCCCCCCCCCTGGAAGGTCGTGGAATAGGGGGAGTGCCGCGCAGATTGCTCTGCCGGAGACCTCAGCGGCCGCCCGTTCCACCCAGAGAGGGCCACCTCCACCCACACCATAAGGGGGCTGGCGTTGGCCTGTGGCGCCAGGCGTGACTCCATTTTGTGGACAGCGAGCGATATTTGCCGATCGCAAGCAGGAGATTTGCGGGCATTACGATCTGATCTGTGGCATCGTCCGATCGACGCTGGGTGCGTCTATGCTGCTCTTGACGGAGAAAGACAGGATATGCTACAGAGAAGGGCCCAAAAGAAGACGCGTGCAAATACTTTTACGCAAGGAAGAAAAAGAAAAGAAAAGAAAAAGAGGGAGCTTTTCGGACGTCGGCCGTTTGGGGCTTAGTCCGTGCCAAACCAGCTGAATCGGACTACGGATGGCCGCGGCCCTGCAGTGGATCGGCATGGGTGACAGGCGGGAGGCCGCAAGGGACCGGGCGCGGCTTGTGACGTGTCACCCAAAGGGAGTTGTTTGGGGTATGTGCGCCGCACTGTGTGTGCACGGAGAAAGCGATTTTCAGACGAAAAAAAAAACAAAACGCAGGATCATGGTATCTTCCTCGTCGTATCTACTCCGTATCTTACAGGGCTACCCTCCAGGGCCCCCCGCCCCCCCCCGGTCAATAATTCTGGTATGCCTGCGTGTAATAGTTCGTCTGGTTCCTGGCGTTCCATTTTGAAATTTCGTCCGCGGTCATAGTCCCGCACACGGCGGAGAAACAAGCCTGGAAAACCCAGCCGATGCGGTAACAGCCCGTTCGGGCGGACCGGTCTGGCGCCTTGGCCTCCCGCTTGCCGGCCATGTAGGCCTTGAGGCCTCTATGCGACACGGGCAGGTCCCAGTCCCTGAGGACGTCGATGAGGCAGGCAATGTCCATGGGCTCCTGGCGCTGGATGGCGCGGAAGGCGGCGCCCATGCGGTCGTCGAGGTCGGCGTAGGCGGGCCAGGGCCGGGGCACGGCGTTGGTGTCGTCGGGGCGGGCGCCGCAGGCGCCGCGCAGGACGGCGTCGGCGATGGAGGTCTTGTCGCCGAGGGAGGAGCGGTCCATGGCGGTGGCGAGCGCGAACACGGTCTCTGTCGGCTGGGGCGCGGGGCCGGGCAGGTGGGCGAGGATGCGGAAGGCGAGGCGGCCGAGGTGGGGGTCGGCAAACGGCAGCTCGGGCGGGCCGGGCTGGTCGGGCACGCGCGGGATGTCGTGCAGGTGGCGGGGGATGGAGCCGGTGCGGATCAGCAGCTGGGCGTCGGCGGGCGCGTGCATGCCGAGGATGCAGCGGGCGGCGGCGAGGCCGTACTCGGCGACGTCGGCCTCGGTGTTGCCGGCGCCGGGGGCGCGCACGCGCTGGCAGCGGGCGGCGAGCTGGGCGACAAAGGCCTCGGCGCCGGACTCTCCTTTCTGTTGGGCGTCTCCTTTCTGTTGGGCGGACGGGGCCGGCGGCGCCCCCCGCTGCAGCATGGCGGCGGCGACCATGGCGGTCAGCCGCGGCTCCGCGCGCACCTCGTTCTCGACCATGGCCAGCAGCGGCGGCAGGGCGGCGTCGCGCGTGGCCGGCGCCGGGCAGAACGC